>JAGMVL010001245.1:0-40145 GCA_019202695.1 Populus x sibirica
GGCTCGGAAACTCTTTGTAAAACTTTGAGCGCGATCCAATGGTAGGATCAAAAGTTATGGCCCTTTCTTGTTTGTTATTCGGTCGGGCCGACAAGACCTCCTTTTCAACGAGTAGGGATTCCATAGATGCTTCAAGTAAAACGGGCTCCGAAAACTACTGTAAAACTTTGAGTGCGATCCAACGGTCGGATCAAAAGTTATAGCCCTTTTAAGTCGTTATTGGGTCAGCGCTACAAGACTCCTCTTCAACGAGTAGGGAGTCCATAGGTGCTTCAAGTAGAACGGGCTCCGAAACCATCAGTTAAACTTTGAGCGCGATCCAACAGGTTGGATCAAAAGTTATGGCCCTTTTAGTTGTTATTCCTGTCTGGCGCGACAAGACCTCCTCTACAACGAGTTGGGATTCCGTAGGTATTTCAAGTAAAACGGGCTCCAGAAACTACTGTAAAACTTTGAGTGCGATCCAACGGTCAGATCAAAAGTTATGGCCCTTTTAAGCTGTTATTCGGGTCTGGCGCTACAAGACTCCTCTTCAACAAGTAGGGAGTCCATAGGTGCTTCAAGTAGAACGGGCTCCGGAAACTACTGTTAAACTTTGAGCGCGATCCAACAGAAGGATCAAAAGTTATGGCCCTTTTCAGTTGTTATTCGGGTCTGGCGTGACAAGACCTCCTCTTCAACGAGTAGTGATTCCATAGGTACTTCAAGGAAAACGGGCTCCGGAAACTAGTGTAAAACTTTGAGTGCGATCCAACGGTCGGATCAAAAGTTATGGCCCTTTTAAGCTGTTATTCGGGTCTGGCGTTACAAGACTCCTCTTCAACGAGTAGGGATTCCATAGGTGCTTCAAGTAGAACGGGCTCCGAAAACTACTGTTAAACTTTCAGCGCGATCCAACACTCGGATCAAATGTTATGGACCTTTTCAGCTGTTATTCTTGTCTGGCGCGACAAGACCTCCTCTTCAACGAGTAGGGATTCCAGAGGTACTTCAAGGAAAATGGGCTCCGGAAACTACTGTAAAACTTTGAGAGCGATCCAACGGTCGGATCAAAAAGTTATGGCCCTTTTCAGCTATTATTCCGGTCTCGCACGACAAGACCTCCTCTTCAACGAGTAGGGATTCCATATGTACTTCATGGTAAACGGGATCCGGAAATTACTGTAAAACTTTGACCACGATCCAACGGTCGGATCAAAAGTTATGGCCCTTTTCAGCTGTTATTCCGGTCTAGCGCGACAAGACCTCGTCTTCAACGAGTAGGGATTCCATAGGTACTTCAAGGAAAACGGGCTCCGGAAACTACTGTAAAACTTTTTCCACGATCCAACGGTCGAATCAAAAGTGAAGGCCCTGTTCAGCTGTTATTCCGGTCTAGAGCGACAAGACCTCCTCTACAACGAGTTGGGATTCCATAGGTATTTCAAGTAAAACATGCTCCGGAAACTATTGTAAAACTTTAAAAGCGATCCAACGGTTGGATCAAAACCTACGGCCCTTTTCAGCTGTTATTCCAGTCGGGCCCGACAAGACCTCCTTTTCAACGAGTAGGGATTCCATAGATGCTTCAAGTAAAACGGGCTCCGAAAACTACTGTAAAACTTTGAGCGCGATCCAATGGTAGGATCAAACGTTATGGCCTTTTTCAGTTGTTATTCGGGTCTGGCGTGACAAGACCTCCTCTTCAACGAGTAGGGATTCCATAGGTGCTTCAAGTAGAACGGGCTCCGGAAACTACTGTTAAACTTTGAGCGCGATCCAACAGTCGGATCAAAAGTTAGGGCCCTTTTCATTTGTTATTCCTGTCGGCACGACAAGACCTCCTCTTCAACGAGTAGGGATTCCATAGGTACTTCAAGGAAAACGGGCACCGGAAACTACTATAAAACTTTGAGCGCGATCCAACGGTCGGATCAAAAGTTATGGCCCTTTTAAGCTGTTATTCGGGTCTGGCGCGACAAGACTCCTCTTCAACGAGTAGGGAGTCCATAGGTGCTTCAAGTAGAACGGGCTCCGGAAACTACTGTTAAACTTTGAGCGCGATCCAACAGTCGGATCAAAAGTTATGGCCCTTTTCAGCTGTTATTCCTGTCTGGCGCGACAAGACCTCCTCTTCAACGAGTACGGATTCTATAGGTGCTTCAAGTAAAACGGGCTCCGGAAACTACTGTAAACGTATGACCGCGATCCAACGGTCGGATCAAAAGTGAAGGCCCTGTTCAGCTGTTATTCCTGTCTGGAGCGACAAGACCTCCTATACAAAGAGTTGGGATTCCGTAGGTATTTCAAGTAAAACGGGCTCCGGAAACTACTGTAAAACTTTGAATGCGACCCAACGGTCGGATCAAAAGTTATGGCCCTTTTCAGCTGTTATTCCGGTCGGGCCCGACAAGACCTCCTTTTCAACGAGTAGGGATTCCATAGATGCTTCAAGTAAAACGGGCTCCGAAAACTACTGTAAAACTTTGAGCGCGATCCAATAGTAGGATCAAAAGTTATGGCCCTTTTCAGTTGTTTTTCGGGTTTGGCGTGACAAGACCTCCTCTTCAACGAGTAGCGATTCCATTTGTGCTTCAAGTAGAACAGGCTCCGGAAACTCTTTGTTAAACTTTGAGCGCGATCCAACAGTCGGATCAAAAGTTAGGGCCCTTTTTAGCTGTTATTCTTGTCTGGCGCGACAAGACCTCCTCTTCAACGAGTAGGGATTCCATAGGTACTTCAAGGAAAATAGGCTCCGGAAACTACTGTAAAACTTTGAGCGTGATCCAACGGTCGGATCAAAAGTTATGGCCCTTTTAAGCTATTATTCGGGTCTGGCACGACAAGACTCCTCTTCAACGAGTAGGGAGTCCATAGGTGCTTCAAGTAGAACGGGCTCCCGGAAACTACTGTTAAACTTTGAGCGCGATCCAACAGTCGGATCAAAAGTTATGGCCCTTTTCAGTTGTTATTCCTGTCTGGCGCGACAAGATCTCCTCTTCAACGAGTAGGGATTCCATAGGTCCTTCAAGGAAAACAGGCTCCGGAAACTACTGTAAAACATTGAGCGCGATCCAACGGTCGGATAAAAAATTTATGGCCCTTTTCAGCTGTGATTCCGGTTGGGCACGACAAGACCTCTTCTTCAACAAGTAGGGATTCCATATGTACTTGAAGGAAAACGGGCTCCGGAAACTACTGTAAAACTTTGAGAGCGATCCAACGGTCGGATCAAAAGTTATAGCCCTTTTCAGCTGTTATTCCGGTCTCGCACGACAAGACCTCCTCTTCAACGAGTAAGGATTCCATATGTACTTCATGGGAAACGGGATCTGAAAATTACTGTAAAACTTTGACCACGATCCAACGGTCGGATCAAAAGTTATGGCCCTTTTCAGCTGTTATTCCGGTCTGGCGCGACAAGACCTCGTCTTCAACGAGTAGGAATTCCATAGGTACTTCAAGGAAAACGGGCTCCGGAAACTACTGTAAACATATGAGCGCGATCCAACGGTCGGATCAAAAGTGAAGGCCTTGTTCAGCTGTTATTCCTGTCTGGAGCGACAAGACCTCCTCTACAACGAGTTGGGATTCCATAGGTATTTCAAGTAAAACGGGGTCCGGAAACTACTGTAAAACTTTGATCGCGATCCAACGGTCGGATCAAAAGGTATAGCCATTTACAACTGTTATTCCGGTCTGGCGCGACAAGACCTCTTCAACGAGTAGGGATTCCATAGGTATTTCAAGTAAAACGGGCTCCGGAAACTATTGTAAAACTTTAAGAGCGATCCAACGGTCGGATCAAAAGTTATGGCTTTTTCAGCTGTTATTACGGTCTGGCGTGACAAGACCTCCTCTTCAACGAGTACGGATTCTATAGCTGCTTCAAGTAAAACGGGCTCCGGAAACTACTGTAAATATATGAGCGCGATCCAACGGTCGGATCAAAAGTGAAGGCCTTGTTCAGCTGTTATTCCTGTCCGGAGCGACAAGACCTCCTCTACAACGAGTTGGGATTCCATAGGTATTTAAAGTAAAACGGGCTCCGGAAACTATTGTAAAACTTTGATCGCGATCCAACGGTCGGATCAAAAGTTCTGGCACTTTTCAGGTGTTATTCCGGTCTCGCACGACAAGACCTCCTCTTCAACGAGTAGGGATTCCATATGTACTTCATGGTAAACGGGCTCCGGAAACTACTGGAAAACTTTGAGGGCGATCCAATGGTCGGATCAAAAGTTAAGGCACTTTTCAGATGCTATTCCGGTCTGGCGCGACAAGACCTCCTCTTCAACGAGTAGGGTTTCCAAAGGTCTTTCAAGTAAAAGGGGCTGCGGAAACTACTATCAAATTTTGAGCGCGATCCAACGGTCGGATCAAAAGTTATGGCCCTCTTCAGCTGTTTTTCTGGTTTGGCGCGACAACACCTCCTTTTCAAGGAGTAGGGATTCCATAGGGGCTTCAAGTAAAATGGGCTCCGAAAACTACTGTAAAACATTGTGCGCGATCCAACGCTAGGATGAAAAGTTATGGCCCTTTTAAGCTGTTATTCGGTCGCGCGACACGACCTCCTCTTCATTGAGTAGGGATTTCATATGTACTTCAAGGAAAACGGGCTCCGGAAACTACTGTAAAACGTTCAGCGCGATCCAACGATAGGATCAAAAGTTAAGGCACTTTTCAGATGCTATTCCGGTTTGGCGCGACAACACCTCCTCTTCAACGGGTAGGGATTCCATAGGTACTCCAAGGTAAACGGGTTCCGGAAACTACTGTAAATCTTTAAGGGCAATCCAACGGTCGGATCAAAAAGTTATGGCACATTTCAGCTATTAATCCGGTCCGGCGCGACAAGACCTCCACTTCAACGAGTAGGGATTCCATAGGTACTTCCAGGTAAAAGGGTTCCGGAAACTACTGTAAATCTTTGAGCACGATCCAACGGTGGGATCAAAAGTTATGGCCCTTTTTAGGTGTTATTCCGGTCGGGGCAACAAGACCTCCTCTTCAACGAGTAGGGATTCCATAGGTACTTCAAGTAAAACGGGCTTCGAAAACTATTGTAAAACATTGTGCGCGATTCAACGGAAGGATCAAAAGTTATGGCCCTTTTAAGCTGTTATTCCGGTATGGCGCGACAACACCTCCTCTTCAACGAGTAGGGATTCCATTGCTACTTGAAGTAAAACGGCCTCTGGAAAATACTATAAAACTTTGACCGCGATCCAACGGTCAGAGAAAAGTGAAGGCCCTTTTCAACTGTTATTCTGGTCTGGCGCGACGAGACCTCCTCTTTATCGACTAGGGATTCCATATGTACTTCAAGGAAAACGGGCTCGGAAACCCTCGTAAAACGTTGAGCGCGATCCAACGGACGGATCAAAAGTGAAGGCCCTTTTCAGTTGTTAATCGGTCTGGCGCGACAACACCTCCTCTTTAACGGGTAGGGATTCCATAGGTGCTTCAAGGAAAACGGTCTCTGGAAACTACTGTAAAACTTTGAGCGCGATCAAACGGTGGGATCAAAAGTTATGGCCCTTTTCAGGTGTTATTCCGATCTGGGGCAACAAGACCTCCTCTTCAATAAGTAGGGATTCCATATGTGCTTCAATGAAAATGGGCTCCAGAAACTACAGTAAAACGTTGAGCGCGATCCAATGGTAAGATCAAAAGTGATGGCCCTTTTCAGCTCTTATTCCGTTTGGCGCGACAAGACCTCCTCTTCAACGAGTAGGGATTCCATAGGTGCTTCAAGGAAAACGGGCTCCGGCAACTACTGTAAACGTATGAGCGCGATCCAACGGTCGGATCAAAAGTGAAGGCAATGTTCAGCTGTTATTCCGGTCCGGAGCGACAAGACCTCCTCTACAGCGAGTTGGGATTCCATAGGTATTTCAAGTAAAACGGGCTCCGAAAACTACTGTAAAACTTTGATCGCGATCCTACTGTCAGATCAAAAGTTATAGCCCTTTTCAGCTGTTATTCCGGTCTGGCGCGACAAGACCTCCTCTTCAACGAGTAGGGATTCCATAGGTGCTTTAAGTAGAACGGGCTCCGAAAACAACTGTTAAACTTTGAGCGCGATCCAATAGTCGGATAAAAAGTTATGGCCCTTTTCAGCTGTTATTCCGGTCTGGCGCGACAAGACCTCCTCCTCAACGAGTAGGGATTCCATAGGTACTTCAAGGAAAACGGGCTCTAGAAACTACTGTAAAACTTGGAGCGCGATCCAACGGTGGAATCAAAAGTTATGGCCCTCTTCAGATGTTATTCCGGTGCAGGCGCGACAAGACCTCCTCTTCAACGAGTAGGGATTCCATAGGTGCTTCAAGGAAAACGGGCTCCCGAAACCATCGTAAAACTTTGAGAGCGATCCAACGGTCGGATCAAAAGTTATGGCCCTTTCAATTGTTATTACGGTCCGGCACGACAAGACCTCCTCTTCAATGTGTAGGGATTCCATAGATGCATCAAGTAAAACGGGCTCCGAAAACTACTGTAAAACTTTGAGCGCGATCCAATGGTAGGATCAAAAGTTATGGCCCTCTTCGGTTGTTATTCGGGTCTGGCATTACAAGACCTCCTCTTCAAGGAGTACGGATTCCATAGGAGCTTCAGGTAAAACGGGCTCCGGAAACTACTGTAAAAACTTTGAGCGCGATCCAACGGTCGGATCAAAAGTTATGCCCTTTTCAGCTGTTATTCTAGTTTGATCCGACAAGACCTCCTATTCAACCAGTAGGGATTCCATAGGTACTTCAAGGAAAACGGGCTCCGGAAACAACTGTAAAACTTTGAGCGCGATCCAATGGTCGGAACAAACGTGAAGGCCCTTTGCAGCTGTTATTCCAGTCTGGCGCGATAAGACCTCCTCTTCAACGAGTATGGATTCTATAGGTGCTTCAAGTAAAACGGGCTTCGGAAACTACTGTAAACGTATGAGCGCGATCCAACGGTCGGATCAAAAGTGAAGGCCCTGTTCAGCTGTTATTCCGGTCCGGAGCGACAAGACCTCCTCTACAATGAGTTGGGATTCCATAGCTATTTCATGTAAAACGAGCTCCGGAAACTACTGTAAAACTTTGATCGCGATCCAACGGTCGGATCAAAAGTTATGGCCCTTTTCAGCTGTTATTCCGGTCTCGCACGACAAAACCTCCTCTTCAATGAGTAGGGATTCCATATGTACTTCATGGTAAACGGGCTCCGGAAACTACTGTAAAACTTTAAGGGCGATCCAAAGGTTGGATCAAAAGTTATGGCCCTTTTCAGCTGTTATTCCTGTCTGGCTCGACAAGACCTCCTCTTCAACGAGTAGGGAGTCTATACGTACTTCAAGGAAAACGGGCTCCGAGAAACTCGTAAAACTTTGAGGGCGATCCAACGGTCGGATCAAAAGTTATGGCCCTTTTCAGCCGTTATTCCGGTCTGGCGCGACAAGACCTCCTCTTCAACGCGTAGGGATTCCATAGGTCCTTCAAGGAAAAGGGGCTCCGGAAACTTCTGTAAAACATTGAGCGCGATCCAACGGTTGGATCAAAAGTTATGGCCCTTTTCAGCTATTATTCCGATCTGGCGCGACAAGACCTCCTCTTCATCGAGTAGGGATTCCATATGTACTTTAAGGAAAATGGGCTCCGGAAACTACTGTAAAACGTTGAGCGCGATCCAACGGTAGGATCAAAAGTTATGGCCCTTTTCAGCTGTTATTCCTGTCTGGCTCGACAAGACCTCCTCTTCAACGAGTAGGGAGTCTATACGTACTTCAAGGAAAACGGGCTCAGGAAACCATCGTAAAACTTTGAGGGCGATCCAACGGTCGGATCAAAAGTTATGGCCCTTTCAAACTTGTTATTCCGGTCTGGCGCGAGAAGACCTCCTCTTCATCGAGTAGGGATTCTATATGTACTTCAAGGAAAATGGGACCCGGAAACTACTGCAAAACGTTGAGCGCGATCCAACTATAGGATCAAAAGTTATGGCCCTTTTCAGCTATTATTCCAATCTGGCACGACAAGACCTCCTCTTCAACGAGTAGGGATTCCATAGGTGCTTCAAGGAAAACGGGATCCGGAAACTATTGCAAACCTTTGAGCGCGATCCAATGGTCGGATCAAAAGTTATGGCCCTTTTCAGATGTTATTCCGGTCCGGCGCGACAAGACCTCCTCTTCAACGCGTAGGGATTCCATATGTCCTTCAAGGAAAAGGGCTCCGGAAACTTACGCAAAACTTTGAGCGCGATCCAACGGTCGGATCAAAAGTTATGGCCCTTTTCAGCTATTATTCCGATCTGGCCCGACAAGACCTCCTCTTCATCGAGTAGGGATTCCATATGTACTTTAAGGAAAATGGGCTCCGGAAACTACCAAAACGTTGAGCGCGATCCAACGGTAGGATCAAAAGTTATTGCACTTTTCAGCTGTTATTCCGGTCTGGAGCGACAAGACCTCCCTTTCAACGAGTAGGGATTCCATAGGTACTTCAAGGTAAACGGGCTCCGAAAACTACCGTAAAATTTTGAGGGCGATCCAACGGTCGGATCAAAAGTTTAGGCACATTTCAGCCCTTTAATGTCCGGTCCGGCACGACAAGACCTCCTCTTCAACGAGTAGGGATTCCATAGGTACTTCAAAGAAAGCGGGCTCCGAAAACCACTGTAAAATTTAGATGGCGATTCAACGGTCGGATCAAAAGTTAAGGCACATTTCAGCTATTTATCCGGTCCGGCGCGACAAGACCTCCTCTTCAACGAGTAGGGATTCCATAGGTACTTCGAGGAAAATGGGCTCCGGAAACTAATGTAAAACTTTGAGCGCGATCCAACGGTGAGATCAAAAGTTATGGCCCTTTTCGTGTGTTATTCCGATTCCGGGGCAACAAGACCTCCTCTTCAACGAGTAGGGATTCCATAGGTGCTTCAAGGAAAACGGGCTCCGGAAACTTTTGCAAAACTTTGAGCGCGATCCAACGTTAGGATCAAAAGTTATGGCCCTTTTCAGTTGTTATTCCGATCTAGGGCAACAAGACCTCCTCTTCAACGAGTAGGGATTCCATAGGTGCTTCAAGGAAAACGGGCTCAGGAAACTATTGCAAAACGTTGAGCGGGATCCAACGGTCGGATCAAAAGTTGTGGCCCTTTTCAGCTGTTATTCGGGTCTGGCATGACAAGACCTCCTCTTCAACGAGTAGGGATTCCATAGGTGCTTCAAGTAGAACGGGCTCCGGAAACTACTATTAAACTTTGAGCGCGATCCAACAGTTGGATCAAAAGTTATGGCCCTTTTCAACTGTTATTCCGGTCTGGCTCGACAAGACCTCTTCTTCAACGAGTAGGGACTCCATAGGTGCTTCAAGGAAAACGGGTTCAGGAAACTATTGCAAAACTTTGAGCGCGATCCAACGGTAGGATCAAAAGTTATGGCCCTTTTCAATTGTTATTCCGGTCGGCTCGACAAGACCTCCTCTTCAACGAGTAGGGAGTCTATAGGTACTTCAAGGAAAACAGGCTCCAGGAAACTACTGTAAAACTTTGAGGGCGATCCAACGGTCGGATCAAAAGTTATGGCCCTTTCCAGCTGTTATTCCGGTCTAGCGCGAGAAGACCTCCTCTTCATCGAGTAGGGATTCTATATGTACTTCAAGGAAAATGGGCTCCGGAAACTACTGCAAAACATTGAACGCGATCCAACGGTAGAATCAAAAGCTATGGCCCTTTCCAGCTCTTATTCCGGTCTTGCTCGACAAGACCTCCTCTTCAACGAGAAGGGATTCCATAGGTGCTTCAAGGAAAAGGGGCTCCGGAAACTATTGCAAACCTTTGAGCGCGATCCAACGGTAGGATCAAAAGTTATGGCCCTTTTCAGCTGTTATTCCTGTCTGGCGCGACAAGACCTCCTATTCAACGAGTAGGGATTCCATAGATACTTCATGGAAAATGGGCTCCGAAAACTACTGTAAAACTTTGAGCGCGATCCAACGGTCGGATCAAAAGTTATGGCCCTTTTCAGCTGTTATTCCGGTCTGGCGCGACAAGACCTCCTCTTCAACGCGTAGGGATTCCATATGTCCTTCAAGGAAAAGGGGCTCCGGAAACTTCTGCAAAACATTGAGCGCGATCCAACGGTCGGATCAAAAGTTATGGCCCTTTTCAGCTGTTATTCCGATGCGGCCGACAAGACCTCCTCTTCATCGAGTAGGGATTCCATATGTACTTCAAGGAAAACGGGCTCCGGAAACTACTGTAAAACGTTGAGCGCGATCCAACGGTAGGATCAAAAGTTATTGCACTTTTCAGCTATTATTCCATTCTGGAGCGACAAGACCTCCCCTTCAACGAGTAGGGATTCCATAGGTACTTCAAGGTAAACAGGCTCTGAAAACTACTGTAAAATTTTGAGGGCGATCCAACGGTCGGATCAAAAGTTTAGGCACATTTCAGCCCTTAATCCGGTCCGGCACGACAAGACCTCCTCTTCAACGAGTAGGGATTCCATAGGTACTTCAAAGAAAACGGGCTCCGAAAACTACCGTAAAATTTAGAGGGCGATTCAACGGTCGGATCAAAAGTTAAGGCACATTTCAGCTATTAATCCGGTCCGGCGCGACAAGACCTCCTCTTCAACGAGTAGGGATTCCATAAGTACTTCGAGGAAAATGGGCTCCGGAAACTAATGTAAAACTTTGAGCGCGATCCAACGGTAAGATCAAAAGTTATGGCCCTTTTCATGTGTTATTCCGATCTGGGGCAACAAGACCTCCTCTTCAACGAGTAGGGATTCCATAGGTGCTTCAAGGAAAACGGGCTCCGAAAACTAGTGTAAACGTATGACCGCGATCCAACGGTCGGATCAAAAGTGAAGCCCTGTTCAACTGTTATTCCGGTCCGGAGCGACAAGACCTCCTGTACAACGAGTTGGGATTCCATAGGTATTTCATGTAAAACGAGCTCCGAAAACTACTGTAAAACTTTGATCGCGATCGAACGGTCGGATCAAAAGTTATGGCCCTTTTCAGCTGTTATTCCGGTCTCGCATGACAAGACCTCCTCTTCAACGAGTAGGGTTTCCATAGGTCTTTCAAGTAAAACGGGCTCCGGAAACTCTTTGTAAAACTTTGATCGCGATCGAACGGTCGGATCAAAAGTTATGGCCCTTTCCAGCTGTTATTCCGGTCTGGAGCGAGAAGACCTCCTCTTCATCGAGTAGGGATTCTATATGTACTTCAAGGAAAATGGGCCCGGAAACTACGCAAAACGTTGAGCGCGATCCAACGGTAGGATCAAAAGTTATGGCCCTTTTCGGCTATTATTCCAGTCTGGCTCGACAAGATCTCCTCTTCAAGGAGTAGGGATTCCATAGGTGCTTCAAGGAAAATGGGCTCCGGAAACTATTGCAAACCTTTAAGCGCGATCCAACGGTAGGATCAAAAGTTATGGCCCTTTTCAGCTGTTATTCCTGTCTGGAGCGACAAGACCTCCTATTCAACGAGTAGGGATTCCATAGATACTTCATGGAAAATGGGCTCCGAAAACTACGTAAAACTTTGAGCGCGATCCAACGGTCGGATCAAAAGTTATGGCCCTTTTCAGTTGTTATTCCGGTCTGGCGCGACAAGACCTCCTCTTCAACGCGTAGGGATTCCATATGTCCTTCAAGGTAAACGGGCTCCGAAAACTACTGTAAAATTTTGAGGGCGATCCAACGGCCGAATCAAAAGTTAAGGCACATTTCAGCTATTAATCCGGTCGGCGCGCGACAAGACCTCCTCTTCCTACGAGTAGGGATTCCATAGGTACTTCGAGGAAAATGGGCTCCCGGAAACTACCGTAAAACTTTGAGCGCGATCCAACGGTTGGATCAAAAGTTATGGCCCTTTTCAGTTGTTATTCCGATCTGGGGCAACAAGACCTCCTCTTCAACGGGTAGGGATTCCATAGGTGCTTCAAGGAAAACGGGCTCCGAAAACTACTGTAAAACTTTGAGCGGAATCCAACGGTCGGATCAAAAGTGAAGGCCCTTTTCATTGTTATTCCGGTCTGGCGCGACAAGACATCCACTTCATCGAGTAGGGATTCCATATGTATTTCAAGGAAAACGGGCTCCGGAAACTACTGTAAAACGTTGAGCGCGATCCAACGGTAGGATCAAAAGTTATTGGCCTTTTCATTTGTTATTCCGGTGCGGAGCGACAAGTCCTCCCCTCAACGAGTAGGGATTCCATAGGTACTTCAAGGTAAACGGGCTCCGAAAACTACGTAAAATTTTGAGGGCGATCCAACGGTCGGATCAAAAGTGAAGGCCCTTTTCACCTGTTATTCGGTCGGGCGCGACAACACTTCCTCTTCAACGGGTACGGATTCCATAGGTGCTTCAAGAAAAACATGCTCCGGAAACTCTTGGAAAACATTGAGCGCGATCGAACGGTCGGATCAAAAGTTATTGCCCTTTTCAATTGTTATTCGTGTCGGCGCGACAAGACCTCCTCTTCAACGAGTAGGGATTCCATAGGTGCTTCAGGGAAAACGGGCTCAGGAAACAACTGTAAGACCTTGAGCAAGATCCAACGGTCGGATCAAAAGTGAAGGCCCTTTTTAGTTGTTATTCCGGTCTGGCGCGACAAGACCTCCTCTTCAACGGGTAGGGATTCCATAGGTGCTTCAAGGAAAACGGGCTCCGGAAACTACTGTAAAACTTTGAGCGGAATCCAACGGTCGGATCAAAAGTGAAGGCCCTTTTCACATTGTTATTCCGGTCTGGCGCGACAAGACATCCTCTTCATCGAGTAGGGATTCCATATGTATTTCAAGGAAAACGGGCTCCGGAAACTACTGTAAAACGTTGAGCGCGATCCAACGGTAGGATCAAAAGTTATTGGCCTTTTCAGCTGTTATTCCGGTCTGGAGCGACAAGTCCTCCCCCTCAACGAGTAGGGATTCCATAGGTACTTCAAGGTAAACGGGCTCTGAAAACTACTGTAAAATTTTGAGGGCGATCCAACGGTCGGATCAAAAGTGAAGGCCCTTTTCATTGTTATTCGGTCAGGCGCGACAACACTTCCTCTTCAACGGGTACGGATTCCATAGGTGCTTCAAGAAAAACATGCTCCGGAAACTACTGGAAAACATTGAGCGCGATCGAACGGTCGGATCAAAAGTTATTGCCCTTTTCAGCTGTTATTCCGGTCTGGCGCGACAAGACCTCCTCTTCAACGAGTAGGGATTCCATAGGTGCTTCAAGGAAAACGGGCTCGGAAACAAGCGTAAGACCTTGAGCAAGATCCAACGGTCGGATCAAAAGTGAAGGCCCTTTTTAGTTGTTATTCCGGTCTGGCGCGACAAGACCTCCTCTTCAACGGGTAGGGATTCCATAGGTGCTTCAAGGAAAACGGGCTCGGAAACTCTCGTAAAACTTTGAGCGCGAATCCAACGGTCGGATCAAAAGTGAAGGCCCTTTTCAGCTGTTATTCCGGTCTGGCGCGACAAGACATCCTCTTCATCGAGTAGGGATTCCATATGTATTTCAAGGAAAACGGGCTCCGGAAACTACTGTAAAACGTTGAGCGCGATCCAACGGTAGGATCAAAAGTTATTGGCCTTTTCAATTTGTTATTCCGGTTCCGGAGCGACAAGTCCTCCCCCTCAACGAGTAGGGATTCCATAGGTACTTCAAGGTAAACGGGCTCCGAAAACTACGTAAAATTTTGAGGGCGATCCAACGGTCGGATCAAAAGTTAAGGCCCTTTTCAGCTCTTAATCCGGTCCGGCGCGACAACACTTCCTCTTCAACGGGTAGGGATTCCATAGGTGCTTCAGGGAAAACGGGCTCAGGAAACAACTGTAAGACCTTGAGCAAGATCCAACGGTCGGATCAAAAGTGAAGGCCCTTTTTAGTTGTTATTCCAGTCTGGCGCGACAAGACCTCCTCTTCAACGGGTAGGGATTCCATAGGTGCTTCAAGAAAAACATGCTCCGGAAACTACTTGTAAAACTTTGAGCGCGATCCAACGGTGGGATCAAAACTTATGGCCCTTTTCGGTGTTATTCCGATCTGGTGGCAACAAGACCTCCTCTTCAACGAGTAAGGATTCCATAGGTGCTTCAAGGAGAATGCGCTCCGAAAACTACTTGTAAAACTTTGAGTGCGATCCAACCTTCGGATCAAAAGTTATGGCCCTTTTAGCTGTTATTCCGGTCTGGCGCGACAAGGCCTCCTTTACAACGAGTAGGAAAATTACATAGGTACTTCAAGGAAAACAGGCTCCGGAAACTACTGTAAAACTTTGAGCGCGATCCAACGGTAAGATCAAAAGTTATGGCCCTTTTCAGCTGTTATTCCGGTCTGGCGCGACAAGACCTCCTCTTCAATGATTAGGGATTCTATAGGTGCTTCAGGGAAAACGGGCTCCGGAAACTACCGTAAAACTTTGAGTGGGATCCAACGGTCGGATCAAAAGTGATGGCCCTTTTCCACTTGTTATTCGGTGCGGCGCGACAACACTTCCTCTTCAACGGGTAGGGATTCCATAGGTGCTTCAAGAAAAACATGCTCCGGAAACTACTGTAAAACATTGAGCGCGATCCAACGGTCAGATCAAAAGTTATTGCCCTTTTCAAGTTATTTATTTCGGTCGACGCGACAAGACCTCCTCTTCAACGATTAGGGATTCCATAGGTGCTTCAGGGAAAACGGGCTCGGAAACAACAGTAAAACTTTGAGCGGGATCCAACGGTCGTATCAAAAGTGAAGGCCCTTTTCAGCTGTTATTCCGGTCTGGTGCGACAAGACATCCTCTTCATTGAGTAGGGATTCCATATGTATTTCAAGGAAAACGGGCTCCGGAAACTACTGTAAAACGTTGAGCGCGATCCAACGGTAGGATCAAAAGTTATTGCCCTTTTCAGTAGTTATTTCGGTCTGGAGCGACAAGACCTCCCCTTCAACGAGTAGGGATTCCATCGGTACTTCAAGGTAAACGGGCTCCGAAAACTACTGTAAAACTTTGAGCGGAATCCAACGGTCGGATCAAAAGTGAAGGCCCTTTTCGAGATGTTATTCCGGTGCGCGCGACAAGACATCCACTTCATCGAGTAGGGATTCCATATGTATTTCAAGGAAAACGGGCTCCGAAAACTACTGTAAAATTTTGAGGGCGATCCAACGGCCGGATCAAAAGTTAAGGCACATTTCAGCTATTAATCCGGTCCGGCGCGACAAGACCTCCTCTTCCTACGAGTAGGGATTCCATAGGTACTTCGAGGAAAATGGGCTCCGGAAACTACTGCAAAACTTTGAGCGCGATCCAACGGTTGGATCAAAAGTTATGGCCCTTTTCAGTTGTTATTCCGATTCCGGGGCAACAAGACCTCCTCTTCAACGGGTAGGGATTCCATAGGTGCTTCAAGGAAAACGGGCTCCGAAAACTACTGTAAAACTTTGAGCGGAATCCAACGGTCGGATCAAAAGTGAAGGCCCTTTTCAGCTGTTATTCCGGTCTGGCGCGACAAGACATCCACTTCATCGAGTAGGGATTCCATATGTATTTCAAGGAAAACGGGCTCCGGAAACTACCTAAAACGTTGAGCGCGATCCAACGGTAGGATCAAAAGTTATTGGCCTTTTCAAATTGTTATTCCGGTCGGAGCGACAAGTCCTCCCCCTCAACGAGTAGGGATTCCATAGGTACTTCAAGGTAAACGGGCTCCGAAAACTACTGTAAAATTTTGAGGGCGATCCAACGGTCGGATCAAAAGTGAAGGCCCTTTTCACTGTTATTCGGTCAGGCGCGACAACACTTCCTCTTCAACGGGTACGGATTCCATAGGTGCTTCAAGAAAAACATGCTCCGGAAACTACGGAAAACATTGAGCGCGATCGAACGGTCGGATCAAAAGTTATTGCCCTTTTCAGCTGTTATTCCGGTCTGGCGCGACAAGACCTCCTCTTCAACGAGTAGGGATTCCATAGGTGCTTCAGGGAAAACGGGCTCAGGAAACAACTGTAAGACCTTGAGCAAGATCCAACGGTCGGATCAAAAGTGAAGGCCCTTTTTAGTTGTTATTCGGTCCGGCGCGACAAGACCTCCTCTTCAACGGGTAGGGATTCCATAGGTGCTTCAAGGAAAACGGGCTCCGGAAACTATGTAAAACTTTGAGCGGAATCCAACGGTCGGATCAAAAGTGAAGGCCCTTTTAATTGTTATTCCGGTCCAGGCGCGACAAGACATCCTCTTCATCGAGTAGGGATTCCATATGTATTTCAAGGAAAACGGGCTCCGGAAACTACTGTAAAACGTTGAGCGCGATCCAACGGTAGGATCAAAAGTTATTGGCCTTTTCAGCTGTTATTCCGGTCTGGAGCGACAAGTCCTCCCCCTCAACGAGTAGGGATTCCATAGGTACTTCAAGGTAAACGGGCTCTGAAAACTACTGTAAAATTTTGAGGGCGATCCAACGGTCGGATCAAAAGTTAAGGCACATTTCAGCTCTTAATCCGGTCCGGCGCGACAACACTTCCTCTTCAACGGGTAGGGATTCCATAGGTGCTTCAGGGAAAACGGGCTCAGGAAACAACTGTAAGACCTTGAGCAAGATCCAACGGTCGGATCAAAAGTGAAGGCCCTTTTTAGTTGTTATTTCCGGTCTGGCGCGACAAGACCTCCTCTTCAACGGGTAGGGATTCCATAGGTGCTTCAAGAAAAACATGCTCCGGAAACTACTGTAAAACTTTGAGCGCGATCCAACGGTGGGATCAAAAGTTATGGCCCTTTTCAGGTGTTATTCCGATCTGGTGGCAACAAGACCTCCTCTTCAACGAGTAAGGATTCCATAGGTGCTACAAGGAGAATGCGCTCCGAAAACTACTGTAAAACTTTGAGTGCGATCCAACCTTCGGATCAAAAGTTATGGCCCTTTTAGCCGTTATTCCGGTCCGGCGCGACAAGGCCTCCTTTACAACGAGTAGGAAAATTACATAGGTACTTCAAGGAAAACGGGCTCAGGAAACTACGTAAAACTTTGAGCGCGATCCAACGGTAAGATCAAAAGTTATGGCCCTTTTCAGCTGTTATTCCGGTCTGGCGCGACAAGACCTCCTCTTCAATGATTAGGGATTCCATAGGTGCTTCAGGGAAAACGGGCTCCGGAAACTACTGTAAAACTTTGAGTGGGATCCAACGGTCGGATCAAAAGTGACAGCCCTTTCCATTATTATTCGGTGCGCGACAACACTTCCTCTTCAACGGGTAGGGATTCCATAGGTGCTTCAAGAAAAACATGCTCAGGAAACTACCGTAAAACATTGAGCGCGATCCAACGGTCAGATCAAAAGTTATTGCCCTTTTCAGCTGTTATTCCGGTCTGACGCGACAAGACCTCCTCTTCAACGATTAGGGATTCCATAGGTGCTTCAGGGAAAACGGGCTCAGGAAACAACAGTAAAACTTTGAGCGGGATCCAACGGTCGTATCAAAAGTGAAGGCCCTTTTCAGCTGTTATTCCGGTCTGGTGCGACAAGACATCCTCTTCATTGAGTAGGGATTCCATATGTATTTCAAGGAAAACGGGCTTCGGAAACTACGTAAAACGTTGAGCGCGATCCAACGGTAGGATCAAAAGTTATTGCCCTTTTCAGTAGTTATTTCGGTCTGGAGCGACAAGACCTCCCCTTCAACGAGTAGGGATTCCATCGGTACTTCAAGGTAAACGGGCTCCGAAAACTACCGTAAAATTTTGAGGGCGATCCAACGGTCGGATCAAAAGTTAAGGCACATTTCAGCTCTTAATTCGGTCTGCACGACAAGACCTCCACTTCAACGAGTAGGGATTCCATAGGTACTACAAGGAAAATGGGCTCCAGAAACTACTGTAAAACTTTGAGCGCGATCCAACGGTGGGATCAAAAGTTATGGCTCTTTTCAGGTGTTATTCTGATCTTGGGCAACAAGACCTCCTCTTCAACGAGTAGGGATTCCATAGGTGCTACAAGAAGAATGGGCTCCGGAAACTACTGTAAAACTTTGTGTGCGATCCAACCTTCGGATCAAAAGTGAAGGCCCTTTTCACTGTTATTCGATCTGGCGCGACAACACTTCCTCTTCAACGGGTAGGGATTCCATAGGTGCTTCAAGAAAAACGTGCTCCGGAAACTACCCGTAAAACATTGAGCGCGATCCAACGGTCGGATCAAAACTTATTGCCCTTTTCAGCTGTTATTTCGGTCTGGCGCGACAAGACCTCCTCTTCAACGAGTACGGATTCCATCGGTACTTCAAGGTAAACGGGCTCCGAAAACTACTGTAAAATTTTAAGGGCGATCCAACGGTCGGATCAAAAGTTAAGGCACATTTCTGCTCTTAATCCGGTCCGGCATGAAAAGACCTCCTCTTCAACGAGTAGGGATTCCATAGGTACTTGAAGGAAAATGGGCTCCGGAAACGACTATAAAACTTTGAGCGCGATCCAACGGTGGGATCAAAAGTTATGGCTCTTTTCAGGTGTTATTCCGATCTGGGGCAACAAGACCTCCTCTTCAACGAGTAGGGATTCCATAGGTGCTACAAGGAGAATGGGCTCCGGAAACTACTGTAAAACTTTGAGTGCGATCCAACCTTCGTGGATCAAAAGTGATGGCCCTTTTGATTGTTATTCCGCTGCGGCGCGACAATGCCTCCTTTACAACGAGTAGGAAAATTACATAGGTACATCAAGGAAAACGGGCTCAGGAAACTCTTGTAAAACTTTGAGCGCGATCCAACGGTAAGATCAAAAGTTATGGCCCTTTGAATTGTTATTCGGTGCGGCGCGATAAGACCTCCTCTTCAATGAGTAGGGATTCCATAGGTGCTTCGGGGAAAAGGGCTCCAGGAAACTACTTTGTAAAACTTTGAGTGGGATCCAACGGTCGGATCAAAAGTGAAGGCCCTTTTCAGTTGTTATTCGGTCGGCGCGACAACACTTCCTCTTCAACGGGTAGGGATTCCAGAGGTGCTTCAAGAAAAACATGCTCCGGAAACTACTGTAAAACATTGAGCGCGATCCAACGGTCGGATCAAAAGTTATTGCCCTTTTCAGCTGTTATTCCGGTCTGACGCGACAAGACCTCCTCTTCAATGAGTAGGGATTCCATAGGTGCTTCGGGGAAAACGGGCTCGGAAACTCACGTAAAACTTTGAGCGAGATCCAACGGGAGGATAAAAAATGAAGGCCCTTTTTAGCTGTTATTCCGATCGGGAGCAACAAGACCTCCTCTTCATAGACTAGGGATTCCATATGTATTTCAAGGAAACGGGCTCGAGGAAACTACGCTAAAACATTGGGCGCGATCCAACGGGAGGATCAAAGTGAAGGCCCTTTTCAGTTGTTATTTCCCTGTCGCGCGACAAGACATCCTCTTCATCGAGTAGGGATTCCATATGCACTTCAAGGAAAACGGCCTCCCGAAAACTAGTGTAAAACATTGAGCGCGATCCAACGGGAGGATCAAAAGTGAAGGCCCTTTTCAGATTGTTATTCGGTCGGCGCGACAACACCTCCTCTTCAACGAGTAGGGATTCCATACGTACTTCAAGGAAAACGGGCTACGGAATCTACTATAAAACTTTGAGGGCGATCCAACGGTCGGATCAAATGTTATGGCCATTTTCAGTTGTTATTCTGGTCTTGTGCGACAAGAACTCCTATTCAACGTGTAGGGATTCCATAGGTACTTCAAGGAAAACGGTCTCCGGAAACTATAGTAAAACTTTAAGCGCGATCCAATGGTCGGATCAAAAGTTATGGCCGTTTTCAGTTGTTCTTCGGTACGACGCCACAAGACCTCCTATTCAACGACTAGGGATTCCATAGGTACTTCAAGGAAAACGGGCTACGGAAACTATTGCAAAACTTTGAGGGGCGATCCAACGGGCGGATCAAAAGTTATGGCCCTTTTCAATTGTTATTCCGGTGCGGCGCGACAAGACCTCCTCTTCAACGAGTAGGGATTCCATAGGTACTTCAAGGAAAACGGGCTCGGAAACTATGTAAAACTTTGAGGGCGATCCAACGGTCGGATCAAAAGTTATGGCCCTTTCTATTTGTTATTCAGTGCGGCGCGAGAAGACCTCCTCTTCATCGAGTAGGGATTCTATATGTACTTCAAGGAGAATGGGCTCGGAAACTGCGCAAAACGTTGAGCGCGATCCAACTGTAGGATCAAAAGTTATGGCCCTTTTCAGCTATTATTCCAGTCTGGCTCGACAAGATCTCCTCTTCAAGGAGTAGGGATTCCATAGGTGCTTCAAGGAAAATGTGCTCCGGAAACTATTGCAAACCTTTAAGCGCGATCCAACGGTAGGATCAAAAGTTATGGCCCTTTTCCAATTGTTATTCCGTCTGGAGCGACAAGACCTCCTATTCAACGAGTAGGGATTCCATAGATACTTCATGGAAAATGGGCTCCGAAAACTACTGTAAAACTTTGAGCGCGATCCAACGGTCGGATCAAAAGTTATGGCCCTTTTTAGCTGTTATTCCGGTCTGGCGCGACAAGACCTCCTCTTCAACGAGTAGGGATTCCATAGGTACTTCAAGGTAAACGGGCTCCGAAAACTACTGTAAAATTTTGAGGGCGATCCAACGGTCGGATCAAAAGTGAAGGCCCTTTTCACTTTGTTATTCGGTCGGCGCGACAACACTTCCTCTTCAACGGTACGGATTCCATAGGTGCTTCAAGAAAAACATGCTCCGGAAACTACTTTGGAAAACATTGAGCGCGATCGAACGGTCGGATCAAAAGTTATTGCCCTTTTCAGTTGTTATTCGGTGTCAGCGCGACAAGACCTCCTCTTCAACGAGTAGGGATTCCAAAGGTGCTTCAGGGAAAACGGGCTCAGGAAACAACTGTAAGACCTTGAGCAAGATCCAACGGTCGGATCAAAAGTGAAGGCCCTTTTTAGTTGTTATTCCGGTCTGGCGCGACAACACCTCCTATTCAACGAGTAGGGATTCCATAGGTACTTCAAGGAAAACGGGCTCCGGAAACTACCGCCAAACGTTGAGCGCGATCCAACGGTAGGATCAAAAGTTATTGGCCTTTTCATTGTTATTCCGTGCGAGCGACAAGTCCTCCCCTCAACGAGTAGGGATTCCATAGGTACTTCAAGGTAAACGGGCTCCGAAAACTACTGTAAAATTTTGAGAGGCGATCCAACGGTCGGATCAAAAGTGAAGGCCCTTTTCACCTGTTATTCGGTCGGGCGCGACAACACTTCCTCTTCAACGGTACGGATTCCATAGGTGCTTCAAGAAAAACATGCTCGGAAACTACTGGAAAACATTGAGCGCGATCGAACGGTCGGATCAAAAGTTATTGCCCTTTTCATTGTTATTCCGGTCTGGCGCGACAAGACCTCCTCTTCAACGAGTAGGGATTCCATAGGTGCTTCAGGGAAAACGGGCTCAGGAAACAACTGTAAGACCTTGAGCAAGATCCAACGGTCGGATCAAAAGTGAAGGCCCTTTTTAGTTGTTATTCCGGTCTGGCGCGACAAGACCTCCTCTTCAACGGGTAGGGATTCCATAGGTGCTTCAAGGAAAACGGGCTCCGGAAACTACTGTAAAACTTTGAGCGGAATCCAACGGTCGGATCAAAAGTGAAGGCCCTTTTCAGCTGTTATTCCGGTGCGCGCGACAAGACATCCTCTTCATCGAGTAGGGATTCCATATGTATTTCAAGGAAAACGGGCTCCGGAAACTATCGTAAAACGTTTAGCGCGATCCAACGGTAGGATCAAAAGTTATTGGCCTTTTCAATTGTTATTCCGGGTCGGAGCGACAAGTCCTCCCCCTCAACGAGTAGGGATTCCATAGGTACTTCAAGGTAAACGGGCTCGAAAACTACGTAAAATTTTGAGGGCGATCCAACGGTCGGATCAAAAGTTAAGGCACATTTCAGCTCTTAATCCGGTCCGCGCGACAACACTTCCTCTTCAACGGTACGGATTCCATAGGTGCTTCAAGAAAAACATGCTCCGGAAACTCTTGTAAAACTTTGAGCGCGATCCAACGGTGGGATCAAAAGTTATGGCCCTTTTCGAGTGTTATTCCGATCGGTGGCAACAAGACCTCCTCTTCAATCGAGTAAGGATTCCATAGGTGCTACAAGGAGAATGCGCTCCGAAAACTACTGTAAAACTTTGAGTGCGATCCAACCTTCGGATCAAAAGTTATGGCCCTTTTCAGCTGTTATTCCGGTCTGGCGCGACAAGGCCTCCTTTACAACGAGTAGGAAAATTACATAGGTACTTCAAGGAAAACAGCTCCAGGAAACTCTTGTAAAACTTTGAGCGCGATCCAACGGTAAGATCAAAAGTTATGGCCCTTTTAATTGTTATTCCGGTGCGGCGCGACAAGACCTCCTCTTCAATGATTAGGGATTCCATAGGTGCTTCGGGGAAAACGGGCTCCGGAAACTCGTAAAACTTTGAGTGGGATCCAACGGTCGGATCAAAAGTGATGGCCCTTTCCCCTCCGTTATTCGGTCTGGCGCGACAACACTTCCTCTTCAACGGGTAGGGATTCCATAGGTGCTTCAAGAAAAACATGCTCCGGAAACTACTGTAAAACATTGAGCGCGATCCAACGGTCAGATCAAAAGTTATTGCCCTTTTAATTTGTTATTCCGGTCGACGCGACAAGACCTCCTCTTCAACGATTAGGGATTCCATAGGTGCTTCAGTGGAAAACGGGCTCAGGGAAACAACAAGTAAAACTTTGAGCGGGATCCAACGGTCGTATCAAAAGTGAAGGCCCTTTTCATTGTTATTCCGGTGCGGTGCGACAAGACATCCTCTTCATTGAGTAGGGATTCCATAGGTATTTCAAGGAAAACGGGCTCCGAAAACTGCTTCAAAACGTTGAGCGCGATCCAACGGTAGGATCAAAAGTTATTGCCCTTTTCAAGTAGTTATTTCGGTGCGGAGCGACAAGACCTCCCCTTCAACGAGTAGGGATTCCATCGGTACTTCAAGGTAAACGGGCTCCGAAAACTACTGTAAAATTTTGAGGGCGATCCAACGGTCGGATCAAAAGTTAAGGCACATTTCAGCTCTTAATCTGGTCCTGCACGACAAGACCTCCACTTCAACGAGTAGGGATTCCATAGGTACTACAAGGAAAATGGGCTCCGAAACTACGTAAAACTTTGAGCGCGATCCAACGGTGGGATCAAAAGTTATGGCTCTTTTCGGAGTGTTATTCGATCTTGGGCAACAAGACCTCCTCTTCAACGAGTAGGGATTCCATAGGTGCTTCAAGAAGAATGGGCTCCGGAAACTCTTGTAAAACTTTGTGTGCGATCCAACCTTCGGATCAAAAGTGAAGGCCCTTTTCCTTTGTTATTCGGTCTGGCGCGACAACACTTCCTCTTCAACGGGTAGGGATTCCATAGGTGCTTCAAGAAAAACGTGCTCCGGAAACTACTGTAAAACATTGAGCGCGATCCAACAGTCGGATCAAAACTTATTGCCCTTTTCAGCTGTTATTTCGGTCTGGCGCGACAAGACCTCCTCTTCAACGAGTACGGATTCCATCGGTACTTCAAGGTAAACGGGCTCCGAAAACTACCGTAAAATTTTAAGGGCGATCCAACGGTCGGATCAAAAGTTAAGGCACATTTTCGCTCTTAATCCGGTCCGGCATGACAAGACCTCCTCTTCAACGAGTAGGGATTCCATAGGTACTTGAAGGAAAATGGGCTCGGAAACGACTATAAAACTTTGAGCGCGATCCAACGGTGGGATCAAAAGTTATGGCTCTTTTCGTGTGTTATTCCGATCACGGGCAACAAGACCTCCTCTTCAACGAGTAGGGATTCCATAGGTGCTACAAGGAGAATGGGCTCCGGAAACTACTGTAAAACTTTGAGTGCGATCCAACCTTCGTATCAAAAGTGATGGCCCTTTTCAGCTGTTATTCCGGTCTGGCGCGACAATGCCTCCTTTACAACGAGTAGGAAAATTACATAGGTACATCAAGGAAAACAGGCTCCGGAAACTCTTTGTAAAACTTTGAGCGCGATCCAACGGTAAGATCAAAAGTTATGGCCCTTTTGAGCTGTTATTCCGGTCTGGCGCGATAAGACCTCCTCTTCAATGAGTAGGGATTCCATAGGTGCTTCAGGGAAAAGGGCTCCGGAAACTACTGTAAAACTTTGAGTGGGATCCAACGGTCGGATCAAAAGTGAAGGCCCTTTTCACATTATTCGGTCTGCGGCGCGACAACACTTCCTCTTCAACGGGTAGGGATTCCGGAGGTGCTTCAAGAAAAACATGCTCCGGAAACTGCGTAAAACATTGAGCGCGATCCAACGGTCGGATCAAAAGTTACTACCCTTTTTTTCAGTTATTCCAATCGACACGACAAGACCTCCTCTTCAATGAGTAGGGATTCCATAGGTGCTTCAGGGAAAACGGGCTCCGGAAACTACTGTAAAACTTTGAGCGGGATCCAACGGGAGGATAAAAAATGAAGGCCCTTTTTAGCTGTTATTCCGATCTGGCGCAACAAGACCTCCTCTTCATAGACTAGGGATTCCATATGTATTTCAAGGAAACGGGCTCCGGAAACTACGCTAAAACATTGGGCGCGATCCAACAGGAGGATCAAAGTGAAGGCCCTTTTCAGCTGTTATTTCGGTCTGGCGCGACAAGACATCCTCTTCATCGAGTAGGGATTCCATATGCACTTCAAGGAAAACGGCCTCCGAAAACTAGTGTAAAACATTGAGCGCGATCCAACGGGAGGATCAAAAGTGAAGGCCCTTTTCAGCTGTTATTCGGTCTGGCGCGACAACACCTCCTCTTCAACGAGTAGGGATTCCATACGTACTTCAAGGAAAACGGGCTACGGAATCTACTGTAAAACTTTGAGGGCGATCCAACGGTCGGATCAAATGTTATGGCCATTTTCGGTTGTTATTCCGGTCCGGTGCGACAAGAACTCCTATTCAACGTGTAGGGATTCCATAGGTACTTCAAGGAAAACGGTCTCGGAAAATATAGTAAAACTTTAAGCGCGATCCAATGGTCGGATCAAAAGTTATGGCCGTTTTCAGTTGTTCTTCCGGTCTGACGCCACAAGACCTCCTATTCAACGACTAGGGATTCCATAGGTACTTCAAGGAAAACGGGCTACGGAATCTACTTGTAAGACTTTGAGGGCGATCCAACGGTCGGATCAAATGTTATGGCCATTTTCATTGTTATTCGGTGCAGTGCGACAAGAACTCCTATTCAACGTGTAGGGATTCCATAGGTACTTCAAGGAAAACGGGCTCAGGAAGCTATTGCAAAACTTTGAGGGCGATCCAACGGGCGGATCAAAAGTTATGGCCCTTTTCAGTTATTATTCCGGTGCGCGCGACAAGACCTCCTCTTCAACGAGTAGGGATTCTATACGTACTTCAAGGAAAACGGGCTACGGAATCTTTGTAAAACTTTGAGGGCGATCCAACGGTCGGATCAAATGTTATGGCCATTTTCACTTTATTCCGGTCCTGGTGCGACAAGAACTCCTATTCAACGTGTAGGGATTCCATAGGTACTTCAAGGAAAACGGGCTCGGAAGCTATTGCAAAACTTTGAGGGCGATCCAACGGGCGGATCAAAAGTTATGGCCCTTTTCAGTGTTATTCCGGTCTGGCGCGACAAGACCTCCTCTTCAACGAGTAGGGATTCTATACGTACTTCAAGGAAAACGGGCTACGGAATCTCTTGTAAGACTTTGAGGGCGATCCAACGGTCGGATCAAATGTTATGGCCATTTTATTGTTATTCGTCTGGTGCGACAAGAACTCCTATTCAACGTGTAGGGATTCCATAGGTACTTCAAGGAAAACGGGCTCGGAAGCTATTGCAAAACTTTGAGGGCGATCCAACGGGCGGATCAAAAGTTATGGCCCTTTTAAAATTGTTATTCGTCTGGCGCGACAAGACCTCCTCTTCAACGAGTAGGGATTCTATACGTACTTCAAGGAAAACGGGCTACGGAATCTCATGTAAGACTTTGAGGGCGATCCAACGGTCGGATCAAATGTTATGGCCATTTTCAAATTGTTATTCGGTGCAGTGCGACAAGAACTCCTATTCAACGTGGAGGGATTCCATAGGTACTTCAAGGAAAACGGGCTCCGCAACTGGCGTAAAACTTTGAGGGCGATCCAAAGGTCGGATCAAAAGATATGGCCCTTTCCAATTTGTTATTCGGATGCAGCGCGACAAGACCTCCTCTTCAACGAGTAGGGATTCCGTAGGTACTTCAAGGAAAACGGGCTCCGAAGAAACTACGGTAAAACTTTGAGCGCGATCCAATGGTCGGATCAAAAGTTATGGCCCTTTTCAGATTATTATTCGGGGATGCCACAAGACCTCCTATTCAACGACTAGGGATTCCATAGTACTTCAAGGAAAACGGGCTACGAAAACTATTGCAAAACTTTGAGGGCGATCCAACGGGCGGATCAAAAGTTATGGCCCTTTTCAGTTTGTGATTCGGTCAGCGCGACAAGACCTCCTCTTCAACGAGTAGGGATTCCATAGGTACTTCATGGAAAACGGGCTACGGAATCTCTTGTAAAACTTTGAGGGCGATCCAACGAGCGGATCAAAAGTTATGGCCGTTTTCAGTTGTTATTGCGGTGCAGCGCGACAAGACCTCCTCTTCAACGAGTAGGGATTCCATAGGTACTTCATGGAAAACGGGCTCCAGGAAACTATTGCAAAACTTTGAGGCGATCCAACGGTTGGATCAAAAGTTATGGCCCTTTTCGGTGTTATTCCGGTGCGGCACGACAAGACCTCCTATTCGACGAGGAGGGATTCCATAGGTAGTTCAAGGAAAACGGGCACCGGAAACTGCTGTAAAACTTTGAGGGCGATCAAAGGTCGGATCAAAAGTTATGGCCCTTTTAATTTGTTATTCGGTGCGCGCGACAAGACCTCCTATTCAATATCTAGGGATTCCATTGGTACTTCAAGGAAAACAAGTTCCGGAAACAACTGTAAAACTTTGATAGCGATCTAACGGTCATATCAAAAGTTGATGCCCTTTTAATTTGTTATTCGGTCCGGCGCGACAATACCTCGTCTTCAACATGTAGGGATTCCATAGGTACATAAAGCACAACGGGCTCAGAAACTGCGTAAAACTTTAATGGCGATCCAACGGTCGGATCAAAAGTTATGGCCTTTTTGTTGTTATTCCGGTCTAGCACGACAAGACCTCCTATTCAACGACTAGGGATTCCATAGGTACTTCAAGGAAAACGGGCTACAGAAACTATTGCAAAACTTTGAGGGCGATCCAACGGGCGGATCAAAAGTTATGGCCCTTTTCATTGTTATTCGGTCTGGCGCGACAAGACCTCCTCTTCAACGAGTAGGGATTCTATACGTACTTCAAGGAAAACGGGCTACGGAATCTCTTGTAAGACTTTGAGGGCGATCCAACGGTCGGATCAAATGTTATATCCACTTTTCGGTTTGTTATTCGGTGCAGTGCGACAAGAACTCCTATTCAACGTGTAAGGATTCCATAGGTACTTCAAGGAAAACGGGCTCCGGAAACTCTTTGTAAAACTTTGAGGGCGATCCAAAGGTCGGATCAAAAGATATGGCCCTTTTCATTTATTATTCGGTCGCGGCGACAAGACCTCCTCTTCAACAGTAGGGATTCCATAGGTACTTCAAGGAAAACGGGCTACGGAATCTCTACTGTAAGACTTTGAGGGCGATCCAACGGTCGGATCAAATGTTATGGCCATTTTCAAGTTGTTATTCGGTGCGGTGCGACAAGAACTCCTATTCAACGTGTAGGGATTCCATAGGTACTTCAAGGAAAACGGGCTCCGAAAGCTGGCTTGTAAAACTTTGAGGGCGATCCAAAGGTCGGATCAAAAGTTATGGCCCTTTTATTGTTATTCCGGTGCGGCGCGACAAGACCTCCTCTTCAACGAGTAGGGATTCCATAGGTACTTCAAGGAAAACGGGCTCCGGAAACTACTGTAAAACTTTGAGCGCGATCCAATGGTCGGATCAAAAGTTATGGCCCTTTTCATTTGTTATTCCGGTCACGATGCCACAAGACCTCCTATTCAACGACTAGGGATTCCATAGGTACTTCAAGGAAAACGGGCTACGAAAACTATTGCAAAACTTTGAGGGCGATCAATGGGCGGATCAAAAGTTATGGCCGTTTTCAGTTTTGATTGCGGTGCAGCGCGACAAGACCTCCTCTTCAACGAGTAGGGATTCCATACGTACTTCAAGGAAAACGGGCTACGGAATCTACCGTAAGACTTTGAGGGCGATCCAACGGCGGATCAAAAGTTATGGCCCGTTTTCGAAATTTGTTATTCGGTGCGGCGCGACAAGACCTCCTCTTCAACGAGTAGGGATTCCATACGTACTTCAAGGAAAACGGGCTCCGGAAACTCTCGTAAAACTTTGAGGGCGATCCAAGGTCGGATCAAAAGTTATGGCCCTTTTCCAATTGTTATTCGGTCGCGCGCGACAAGACCTCCTCTTCAACAGTAGGGATTCCGTAGGTACTTCAAGGAAAACGGGCTCAGGAAACTACGGTAAAACTTTGAGCGCGATCCAATGGTCGGATCAAAAGTTATGGCCCTTTTCATTGTTATTCGGTGCGATGCCACAAGACCTCCTATTCAACGACTAGGGATTCCATAGGTACTTCAAGGAAAACGGGCTACGAAAACTATTGCAAAACTTTGAGGGCGATCCAATGGGCGGATCAAAAGTTATGGCCGTTTTCAGCTGTGATTGCGGTCTGGCGCGACAAGACCTCCTCTTCAACGAGTAGGGATTCCATACGTACTTCAAGGAAAACGGGCTCCGGAATCTCCTTGTAAGACTTTGAGGGCGATCCAACGGGCGGATCAAAAGTTATGGCCCTTACCGGTTGTTATTGCGGTCGGCGCGACAAGACCTCCTCTTCAACGAGTAGGGATTCCATACGTACTTCAAGGAAAACGGGCTATGGAATCTCTTGTAAAACTTTGAGGGCGATCCAACGGTCGGATCAAATGTTATGGCCATTTTCAGTGTTATTCGGTCCCGGTGCGACAAGAACTCCTATTCAACGTGTAGGGATTCCATAGGTACTTCATGGAAAACGGGCTTCGGAAACTATTGCAAAACTTTGAGGCGATCCAACGGTTGGATCAAAAGT
Organism: Populus x sibirica; assembly: GCA_019202695.1. Lineage (NCBI taxonomy): Eukaryota > Viridiplantae > Streptophyta > Magnoliopsida > Malpighiales > Salicaceae > Populus > Populus x sibirica. The sequence continues at coordinate 29,206 of JAGMVL010001245.1, forward strand.
TATGGCCCTTTTCAATTGTTATTCCGGTCCGGCACGCCAAGACCTCCTATTCAGACGAGGGGATTCCATAGGTAGTTCAAGGAAAACAAGCTCCGCAACTCGTAAAACTTTGAGGGCGATCCAAAGGTCGGATCAAAAGTTATGGCCCTTTTAAATGTTATTCCGGTGCGCGCGACAAGACCTCCTATTCAATATCTAGGGATTCCATTGGTACTTCAAGGAAAACAAGTTCCGGAAACAACCGTAAAACTTTGATAGCGATCTAACGGTCATATCAAAAGTTGATGCCCTTTTGAGTGTTATTCCGGTGCGCGCGACAATACCTCGTCTTCAACATGTAGGGATTCCATAGGTACATAAAGCACAACGGGCTCCGAAAACTATTGTAAAACTTTAAGGGCGATCCAACGGTCGGATCAAAAGTTATGGCCTTTTTGTTGTTATTCCGGTCTAGCACGACAAGACCTCCTATTCAACGACTAGGGATTCCATAGGTACTTCAAGGAAAACGGGCTACGTAAACTATTGCAAAACTTTGAGGGGCGATCCAACGGGCGGATCAAAAGTTATGGCCCTTTTCACTGTTATTCGGTCATAGCGCGACAAGACCTCCTCTTCAACGAGTAGGGATTCTATACGTACTTCAAGGAAAACGGGCTATGGAATCTACTGTAAGACTTTGAGGGCGATCCAACGGTCGGATCAAATGTTATATCCACTTTCAGCTGTTATTCCGGTCTGGTGCGACAAGAACTCCTATTCAACGTGTAGGGATTCTATAGGTACTTAAAGGTGAACGGGATCCGAAAACTGTTGTAAAACTTTGAGGGCGATCCAAAGGTCGGATCAAAAGATATGGCCCTTTTCAGCTGTTATTCCGGTCTGGCGCGACAAGACCTCCTCTTCAACGAGTAGGGATTCCGTAGGTACTTCAAGGAAAACGGGCTACGGAATCTATAGTAAAACTTTAAGCGCAATCCAATGGTCGGATCAAAAGTTATGGCCGTTTTCAGCTGTTCTTCCGGTCTGACGCCACAAGACCTCCTATTCAACGTGTAGGGATTCCGTAGGTACTTCAAGGAAAACGGGCTCCGGAAGCTATTGCAAAACTTTGAGGGCGATCCAACGGGCGGATCAAAAGTTATGGCCCTTTTCAGCTGTTATTCCGGTCTGGCGCGACAAGACCTCCTCTTCAACGAGTAGGGATTCTATACGTACTTCAAGGAAAACGGGCTACGGAATCTACTGTAAGACTTTGAGGGCGATCCAACGGTCGGATCAAATGTTATGGCCATTTTCAGCTGTTATTCGGTCACGATGCGACAAGAACTCATATTCAACGTGTAGGGATTCCATAGGTACTTCAAGGAAAACGGGCTCGGAAGCTATTGCAAAACTTTGAGGGCGATCCAACGGGCGGATCAAAAGTTATGGCCCTTTTCAGATGTTATTCCGGTCTGGCGCGACAAGACCTCCTCTTCAACGAGTAGGGATTCTATACGTACTTCAAGGAAAACGGGCTACGGAATCTACTGTAAGACTTTGAGGGCGATCCAACGGTCGGATCAAATGTTATGGCCATTTTCAGCTGTTATTCCGGTCTGGTGCGACAAGAACTCCTATTCAACGTGTAGGGATTCCATAGGTACTTCAAGGAAAACGGGCTCCGGAAGCTATTGCAAAACTTTGAGGGCGATCCAACGGGCGGATCAAAAGTTATGGCCCTTTTCAATTGTTATTCCGGTCCGGCGCGACAAGACCTCCTCTTCAACAGTAGGGATTCTATACGTACTTCAAGGAAAACGGGCTACGGAATCTACTGTGTAAGACTTTGAGGGCGATCCAACGGTCGGATCAAATGTTATGGCCATGTTCATTGTTATTCCGGTCCGGTGCGACAAGAACTCCTATTCAACGTGTAGGGATTTCGTAGGTACTTCAAGGAAAACGGGCTCCGCAAACTGCTGTAAAACTTTGAGGGCGATCCAAAGGTCGGATCAAAAGATATGGCCCTTTTCATTGTTATTCCGGTCTGGCGCGACAAGACCTCCTCTTCAACGAGTAGGGATTCCATAGGTACTTCAAGGAAAACGGGCTCCGGAAACTACAGTAAAACTTTGAGCGCGATCCAATGGTCGGATCAAAGTTATGGCCCTTTTCAGCTGTTATTCCGGTCTGATGCCACAAGACCTCCTATTCAACGACTAGGGATTCCATACGTACTTCAAGGAAAACGGGCTACGAAAACTATTGCAAAACTTTGAGGGCGATCCAACGGGCGGATCAAAAGTTATGGCCGTTTTCGAGCTTGTGATTGCGGTCAGCGCGACAAGACCTCCTCTTCAACGAGTAGGGATTCCATCGTACTTCAAGGAAAACGGGCTACGGAATCTACGCAAAACTTTGAGGGCGATCCAACGGGCGGATCAAAAGTTATGGCCGTTTCGAGTTGTTATTGCGTGCGGCGCGACAAGACCTCCTCTTCAACGAGTAGGGATTCCATACGTACTTCAAGGAAAACGGGCTATGGAATCTACTAAAAACTTTGAGGGCGATCCAACGGTCGGATCAAATGTTATGGCCATTTTCAGATGTTATTCCGGTCGGTGCGACAAGAACTCCTATTCAACGTGTAGGGATTCCATAGGTACTTCATGGAAAACGGGCTCGGAAACTATTGCAAAACTTTGAGGCGATCCAACGGTTGGATCAAAAGTTATGGCCCTTTTCAATTGTTATTCCGGCGGCACGACAAGACCTCCTATTCACGAGGAGGGATTCCATAGGTAGTTCAAGGAAAACGGGCTCCGCAAGCTACGTAAAACTTTGAGGGCGATCCAAGGTCGGATCAAAAGTTATGGCCCTTTTCATTGTTATTCATGCGGTCTGGCGCGACAAGACCTCCTATTCAATATCTAGGGATTCCATTGGTACTTCAAGGAAAACAAGTTCCGGAAACAAGCGTAAAACTTTGAATGCGATCTAACGGTCATATCAAAAGTTAATGCCCTTTTGAAATTGTTATTCGGTGCCGCGCGACAATACCTCGTCTTCAACATGTAGGGATTCCATAGGTACATAAAGCACAAAGCTCCGGACACCGCTTTGTAAAACTTTAAGGGCGATCCAACGGTCGGATCAAAAGTTATGGCCATTTTCAGCTGTTATTCCAGTGTAGCACGACAAGACCTCCTATTCAACGACTAGGGATTCCATAGGTACTTCAAGGAAAACGGGCTACGGAAACTATTGCAAAACTTTGAGGGCGATCCAACGGGCGGATCAAAAGTTATGGCCCTTTAATTGTTATTCGGTGCAGCGCGACAAGACCTCCTCTTCAACGAGTAGGGATTCTATACATACTTCAAGGAAAACGGGCTACGGAATCTCGTAAGACTTTGAGGGCGATCCAACGGTCGGATCAAATGTTATGGCCATTTTCAGGCTGTTATTCCGGTGCGGTGCGACAAGAACTCCTATTCAACGTGTAGGGATTCCATAGGTACTTCAAGCAAAACGGGCTCAGGAAGCTATTGCAAAACTTTGAGGGCGATCCAACGGGCGGATCAAAGTTATGGCCCTTTTGATTGTTATTCCGGTCCGGCGCGACAAGACCTCCTCTTCAACGAGTAGGGATTCTATACGTACTTCAAGGAAAACGGGCTACGGAAACTCTTTGTAAGACTTTGAGGGCAATCCAACGGTCGGATCAAATGTTATGGCCATTTTCAACGTCATTCCGGTGCGGTGCGACAAGAACTCCTATTCAACGTGTAGGGATTTCGTAGGTACTTCAAGGAAAACGGGCTCCGCAAACTGGCTGTAAAACTTTGAGGGCGATCCAAAGGTCGGATCAAAAGATATGGCCCTTTTCAACTGTTATTCCGGTCAAGCGCGACAAGACCTCCTCTTCAACGAGTAGGGATTCCATAGGTACTTCAAGGAAAACGGGCTCCGGAAACTACGAGTAAAACTTTGAGCGCGATCCAATGGTCGAATCAAAGTTATGACCCTTTTCGAGATTATTCCGGTCTAATGCCACAAGACCTCCTATTCAACGACTAGGGATTCCATACGTACTTCAAGGAAAACGGGCTACGAAAACTATTGCAAAACTTTGAGGGCGATCCAACGGGCGGATCAAAAGTTATGGCCGTTTCGGTGTGATTGCGGTCGGCGCGACAAGACCTCCTCTTCAACGAGTAGGGATTCCATACGTACTTCAAGGAAAATGGGCTATGGAATATTTGTAAAACTTTGAGGGCGATCCAACGGTCGGATCAAATGTTATGGCCATTTTAATGTTGTTATTCGGCCCTGTGCGACAAGAACTCCTATTCAACTTGTAGGGATTCCATAGGTACTTCATGGAAAACGGGCTCGGAAACTATTGCAAAACTTTGAGGCGATCCAACGGTTGGATCAAAAGTTATGGCCCTTTTCACTGTTATTCAGGGTGCACGACAAGACCTCCTATTCACGAGGAGGGATTCCATAGGTAGTTCAAGGAAAATGGGCTCCTAAACCTTAGTAAAACTTTGAGGGCAATCCAAAGGTCGGATCAAAAGTTATGGCCCTTTTCAGTGTTATTCCGGTCCCGGCGACAAGACCTCCTATTCAATATCTAGGGATTCCATTGGTACTCAAGGAAAACAAGTTCCGGAAACACGTCAAAACTTTGATAGCGATCTAACGGTCATATCAAAAGTTAATGCCCTTTTGAGTTTGTTATTCGTGTCCCGCGCGACAATACCTCGTCTTCAACATGTAGGGATTCCATAGGTACATAAAGCACAACGGAGCTCCCGAAAGCCGTCGAAAACTTTAAGGGCGATCCAACGGTCGGATCAAAAGTTATGGCCATTTTCAAATTGTTATTCCGCCTAGCACGACAAGACCTCCTATTCAACGACTAGGGATTCCATAGGTACTTCAAGGAAAACGGGCTGCGAAACTATTGCAAAACTTTGAGGGCGATCCAACCAAGGATCAAAAGTTATGGCCCTTTTCACCGTTATTCGCCTGGCGCGACAAGACCTCCTCTTCAACGAGTAGGGATTCTATACGTACTTCAAGGAAAACGGGCTACGGAATCTCTTCCGTAAGACTTTGAGGGCGATCCAACGGTCGTATCAAATGTTATGGCCATTTTCAAATGTTATTCCGGTCTGGTGCGACAAGAACTCCTATTCAACGTGTAGGGATTCCATAGGTACTTCAAGGAAAACGGGCTCCGCAAACTGCTGTAAAACTTTGAGGGCGATCCAAAGGTCGGATCAAAAGATATGGCCCTTTTCAGATGTTATTCCGGTCTCGAGCGCGACAAGACCTCCTCTTCAACGAGTAGGGATTCCGTAGGTACTTCAAGGAAAACGGGCTACGGGATCCATCGTAAGACTTTAAGGGCGATCCAACGGTCGGATCAAATGTTATGGCCATTTTCATTGTTATTCCATGCCCGTGCGACAAGAACTCCTATTCAACGTGTAGGATTCCATAGGTACTTCAAGGAAAACGGGCTCCGCAACCGTAAAACTTTGAGGGCGATCCAAAGGTCGGATCAAAAGATATGGCCCTTTCACGGCTATTCCGATCGCGCGACAAGACCTCCTCTTCAACGAGTAGGGATTCCGTAGGTACTTCAAGGAAAACGGGCTCGGGAAACTGCGTAAAACTTTGGCGCGATCCAATGGTCGGATCAACAGCTATGGCCCTTTTCACTGTGTTATTCGATTCGATGCCACAAGACCTCTATTCAACGGACTAGGGATTCCATAGGTACTTCAAGGAAAACGGGCTACGAAAACTATGCAAAACTTTGAGGGCGATCCAACGGGCGGATCAAAGTTATGGCCTGTTCCGACGTGATTGCGGTCGGGCGCGACAAGACCTCCTCTTCAACGAGTAGGGATTCCATACGTACTTCAAGGAAAACGGGCTACGGAATCACCTTGGAAAACTTTGAGGGCGATCCAACGGACGGATCAAAAGTTATGGCGTTTCAAGGCTGTTATTCGGTCAAGCGCGACAAGACCTCCTCTTCAACAAGTAGGGATTCCATACGTACTTCAAGGAAAATGGGCTATGGAATCTGCGTAAAACTTTGAGGGCGATCCAAAGGTCGGATCAAATGTTATGGCCATTATTGTTATTCCGGTCCCTGGTGCGACAAGAACTCCTATTCAACGTGTAGGGATTCCATAGGTACTTCATGGAAAACGGGCTCCCGGAAACTATTGCAAAACTTTGAGGCGATCCAACGGTTGGATCATAAGTTATGGCCCTTTTAAACGTTATTCCGGTGCGGCACGACAAGTCCTCCTATTCAACGGAGGAGGGATTCCATAGGTAGTTCAAGGAAAACGGGCTCGTAAACCTGTAAAACTTTGAGGGCGATCCAAAGGTCGGATCAACAGTTATGGCCCTTTTCAAATTGTATTCGGCCGGCGCGACAAGACCTCCTATTCAATATCTAGGGATTCCATTGGTACTTCAAGGAAAACAGTTCGGAAACAAGTCCGTAAAACTTTGATAGCGATCTAACGGTCATATCAAAAGTTGATGCCCTTTTGGAGCTGTTATTCGGTGCGCGCGACAATACCTCGTCTTCAACATGTAGGGATTCCATAGGTACATAAAGCACAACGGGCTCCGAAAGCTGTAAAACTTTAAGGGCGATCCAACGGTCGGATCAACAAGTTTATGTCCGTTATTCGATCTAGCACGACAAGACCTCTATTCAACGACTAGGGATTCCATAGGTACTTCAAGGAAAAACGGGCTACGAAACTATTGCAAAACTTTGAGGGCGATCCAACGGGCGGATCAAAAGTTATGGCCCTTTCACCGTTATTCCGGTCCGGCGCGACAAGACCTCCTCTTCAACGAGTAGGGATTTTTAGGCACTTCAAGGAAAACGGGCTACGGAATCTCTGTGTAAGACTTTGAGGGCGATCCAATGGTCGGATCAAATGTTATGGCCATTTCAGCTGTTATTCGGTGAAGTGCGACAAGAACTCCTATTCAACGTGTAGGGATTCCATAGGTACTTCAAGGAAAACGGGCTCCGTAAGCTACTTTGTAAAACTTTGAGGGCGATCCGAAGGTCGGATCAAAAGATATGGCCCTTTTTTGTTATTCGGGTGCGGCGCGACAAGACCTCCTCTTCAACGAGTAGGGATTCCGTAGGTACTTCAAGGAAAACGGGCTCCGAGAACTACGAGTAAAACTTTGAGCGCGATCCAATGGTGGATCAAAGTTATGGCCCTTTTAATTTATTATTGGATCGATGCCACAAGACCTCCTATTCAACGACTAGGGATTCCATAGGTACTTCAAGGAGAAAAACCGGGCTAGAAACTGTATTGCAAAACTTTGAGGGCGTCCAACGGGCGGATCAAAAGTTATGGCCCTTTTTATTGTTATTCCGGTCAAGCGCGACAAGACCTCCTCTTCAACGAGTAGGGATTCTATACGTACTTCAAGGAAAACGGGCTCAGGGAATCTGCATAAGACTTTGAGGGCGATCCAATGGTCGGATCAAATGTTATGGCCATTTTCAGGCGTTATTCGATGCAGTGCGACAAGAACTCCTATTCAACGTGTAGGGATTCCATAGGTACTTCAAGGAAAACGGGCCCGTAAGGTGCTGTAAAACTTTGAGGGCGATCCGAAGGTCGGATCAAAAGATATGGCCCTTTCGACTGTTATTCGGTGCAGCGCGACAAGACCTCCTCTTCAACGAGTAGGGATTCCGTAGGTACTTCAAGGAAAACGGGCTCCCTAGGAAACTACAAGATAAAACTTTGAGCGCGATCCAATGGTCGGATCAAAAGTTATGGCCCTTTTAAGCCATTATTCGGTCGATGCTCACAAGACCTCCTATTCAACGACTAGGGATTCCATAGGTACTTCAAGGAAAGCGAGCTCCGAAACTATTGCAAAACTTTGAGGGCGATCCAACGGCGGATCCAAAAGTTATGGCCCTTTCGGTTAATTACTCCCCGGTGCGTGGCGACAAGACCTCCTCTTCAACGAGTAGGATTCTATACGTACTTCAAGGAAAACGGGCTACGGAATCTCCTGTAAGACTTTGAGGGCGATCCAACGGTCGGATCAAATGTTATGGCCATTTCAAATCCAAGTTATTCCGGTCAGTGCGACAAGAACTCCTATTCGGCCGAGGAGGGGATTCCATAGGTACTTCAAGGAAAACGGGCTCCGCCAACCTTGTAAAACTTTGAGGGCGATCCAAAGTTCGGATCAAAAGATATGGCCCCCTTAAACTGTTATTTCGGTGCGCGCGACAAGACCTCCTCTTCAACGAGTAGGGATTCCGTAGGTACTTCAAGGAAAACGGGCTACGGGATCTCCGTAAGACTTTGAGGGCGGTCCAACGGTGGGATCAAATGTTATGGCCATTTTTGTTATTCCGGTCGGGTGCGACAAGAACTCCTATTCAACGTGTAGGGATTCCATAGGTACTTTAAGGAAAACGGGCTCCGCAAACTACGTAGAAATTTCAGGGCGATCCAAAGGTCGGATCAAAGATATGGCCCTTTTCTATTTGTTATTGCCTTGCTGTGCGACAAGACCTCCTCTTCAACAGTAGGATTCCGGTAGGTACTTCAAGGAAAACGGGCTCCTAGGAAACTACATTAAAACTTTGAGCGCGATCCAATGGTCGGATCAAAAGTTATGGCCCTTTTAAATTGTTATTCCGGGTGACGCCACAAGACCTCCTATTCAACGACTATGGATTCCATAGGTACTTCCAAGGAAAACGGGCTCGAAAACTCTTGCAAAACTTTGAGGGCGGCGATCCAACGGGCGGATCAAAAGTTATGGCCTTTCCGGTGCATTCTTGATGCACGTCGACAAGACCTCCTCTTCAACGAGTAGGGATTCCATAGGCACTTCAAGGAAAACGGGCCTACGGAATCTACCAGTAAAACTTTGAGGGCGATCCAAAAGTCGGATCAAAAGTTATGGCTTACTTTCAATTGATTCGGGCGCGACAAGACCTCCTCTTCAACGAGTAGGGATTCCATACGTACTTCAAGGAAAATGGGCTATGGAATCACTTGTAAAACTTTAAGGGCGATCCAACGGTCGGATCAAATGTTATGGCCCTTTAAGGTGTTATTGGAGCCTGGTGCGACAAGAACTCCTATTCCAGCGGGTAGGGATTCCATAGGGTACTTCAAGGAAAACGGGCTCCCGGGAAACTTGCAAAAACTTTGAGGCGATCCAACTGGGTTCGGATCAAAAGTTATGGCCTCTTTAAATGCTATTGCCGGTAGTGCAGCCGACAAGACCTCCTATTCAACCAGGAGGGATTCCATAGGTAGTTCAAGGGAAAACGGGCTCGGCAACCAACTGTAAAACTTTAAGGGGCGATCCAAAGGTCGGATCAACGTTATGGCCCTTTTTCCAATAATATTCCGGCCTCGCGCGACAAGACCTCCTATTCAATATCTAGGGATTCCATTGGTACTTCAACGAAAACAAGTTCGGAAACAACATTAAAACTTTGATAGCGATCAACGGTCAGATCAAAAGTTATGGCCCTTTGACTTGTTATTCCGGTTCCGGCGCGACAATACCTCGTCTTCAACATGTAGGGATTCCATAGGTACTTAAAGGAAAAAGGGCTCGAACTAGTGTAAAACTTTAAGGGCGATCCAAGCGGTCGGATCAAAAGTTATGGCCCTTTTCATTGTTATTCCGGCTGGCACGACAAGACCTCCTATTCAACGACTAGGGATTCCATAGGTACTTCAGGAAAACAGACTCCAGGAAACTATTGCAAAACTTTGAGCGGCGATCCAACGGGCGGATCAAAAGTTATGGCCCATTTCATGTTATTCGATGCAGGCGCGACAAGACCTCCTCTTCAAGCAGTAGGGATTCCATCGTACTTCAAGGAAAACGGGCTCCAGGAATCTACGTAAGACTTTGAGGGCGATCCAACGGTCGGATCAAAAGTTATGGCCTTTTCATTTGGTATTCCGCTGCAGGCGCGACAAGACCTCCTATTCAACGACTAGGGTTTCCATAGGTACTTCATGGAGAATGGGCTCCGAAAACTGCTGTAAAACTTTGAGGGCGATCCTACGGTCGGATCAAAAGTTATGGCCCTTTTAATTGTTATTCCGGTCAGCGCGACAAGACCTCCTATTCAACGAGTAGGGATTCCATAGGTACTTCAAGGAAAACGGGCTCTGGAAACTACTGTAAAACTTTGAGCGCGATCCAACGGTCGGATGAAAGTTTATGGCCCTTTTCAGCTGTTATTCCGGTCGATGCCACAAGACCTCCTCTTCAACGAGTAGGGATTCCATAGGTACTTCAAGGAAAACGGGCTACGAAAACTATTGCAAAACTTTGAGCGCGATCCAAGGTCGGATCAAAAGTTATGGCCCATTCGGGAGTGTTATTCGGTACAGCGCGACAAGACCTCCTCTTCAACGAGTAGGGATTCCATAGGTACTTCAAGGAAAACGGGCTCAGGAATCTACTGTAAAACTTTGAGGGCGATCCAACGGTCGGATCAAAAGTTATGGCCCTTTTCAGTTATTATTGCGGTGCGACATGTAGACCTCCTATTCAACATGTAGGGATTCCATAGGTACTTCAAGGAAAACGGGCTCCGGAAGCTATTGCAAAACTTTGAGGGCGATCCAAGGCGGATCAAAAGTTATGGCCCTTTCGGTATTATTCGATTGCGGCGCGACAAGACCTTCCTATTCAACGACTAGGGCTCCATAGGTAGTTCAAGGAAAACAGGTTCCAGAACCTGAGTAGAACTTTGAGGGCGATCCAAAGGTCGGATCAAAAGTTATGGCCCTTTTAATGGCCCATTCCGGTTCACGCGCGACAGACCTCCTCTTCAACGACTAGGGATTTCATATTAGTACTTCAAGGAAAACGGGCTCGAG
>JAGMVL010001776.1:0-60052 GCA_019202695.1 Populus x sibirica
ATGACAAGACCTCCTCTTCAACGAGTAGGGATTCCATAGGTACTTGAAGGACTGGGTTCCGGAAACGACTATAAAACTTTGAGCGTGATCCAACGGTGGGATCAAAAGTTATGGCTCTTTTCGTGTGTTATTCCGATCTGGGCAACAAGACCTCCCTCTTCAACGAGTAGGGATTCCATAGGTGCTACAAGGAGAATGGGCTCCGGAAACCACTGTAAAACTTTGAGTGCGATCCAACCTTCGTATCAAAAAGTGATGGCCCTTTTCATTGTTATTCCTGTCCTGGCGCGACAATGCCTCCTTTACAACGAGTAGGAAAAATTACATAGGTACATCAAGGAAAACAGGCTTCGAAACTACTGTAAAACTTGAGCGCGATCCAACGGGTAAGATCAAAAGTTATGGCCTTTTGAGCTGTTATTCGGTCTGTGCGATAAGACCTCCTCTTCAATGAGTAGGGATTCCATAGGTGCTTCGAGGGAAAAGGGCTCCTAGGAAACCACGTAAACTTTGAGTGGGATCCAACTGGTCGGATCAAAAGTGAAGGCCCTTTTCACGTTATTCCGGTCTGGCGCGACAACACTTCCTCTTCAACGGTAGGGATTCCAGAGGTGCTTCAAAGAAAAACATGCTCCGGAAACTACCGTAAAACATTGAGCGCGATCCAACGGCGGATCAAAAGTTATTGCCCTTTTCAGCTGTTATTCCAGTCTGACGCGACAAGACCTCCTCTTCAATGAGTAGGGATTCCATAGGTGCTTCAGGGAAAACGGGCTCCGGAAACTACTGTAAAACTTTGAGCGATCCAACGGGAGGATAAAAAATGAAGGCCCTTTTCAGTCGTTATTCCGATCTGGCGCAACAAGACCTCCTCTTCATAGACTAGGGATTCCATATGTATTTCAAGGAAACGGGCTCCGGAAACTACTGTAAAACATTGGGCGCGATCCAACAGGAGGATCAAAGTGAAGGCCCTTTTCAGCTGTTATTTCGGTCTGGCGCGACAAGACATCCTCTTCATCGAGTAGGGATTCCATATGCACTTCAAGGAAAACGGCCTCAAAAACTAGTGTAAAACTTTGAGCGCGATCCAACGGGAGGATCAAAAGTGAAGGCCCTTTTCAGCTGTTATTCGGTCTGGCGCGACAACACCTCCTCTTCAACGAGTAGGGATTCCATACGTACTTCAAGGAAAACGGGCTACGGAATCTACTGTAAAACTTTGAGGGCGATCCAACGGTCGGATCAAATGTTATGGCCATTTTCAGTTGTTATTCCGGTCTGGTGCGACAAGAACTCCTATTCAACGTGTAGGGATTCCATAGGTACTTCAAGGAAAACGGTCTCCGGAAAATATAGTAAAACTTTAAGAGCGATCCAATGGTCGGATCAAAAGTTATGGCCTTTTTCAGTTGTTCCGTCACGCCACAAGACCTCCTATTCAACGACTAGGGATTCCATAGGTACTTCAAGGAAAACGGGCTACGGAATCTACTGTAAGACTTTGAGGGCGATCCAACGGTCGGATCAAATGTTATGGCCATTTTCACTGTTATTCCGGTCCGGGTGCGACAAGAACTCCTATTCAACGTGTAGGGATTCCATAGGTACTTCAAGGAAAACGGGCTCCGGAAGCTATTCAAAACTTTGAGAGCGATCCAACTAGGGGATCAAAAGTTATGGCCCTTTTTGCTGTTATTCCGGTCGGCGCGACAAGACCTCCTCTTCAACGAGTAGGGATTCTATACGTACTTCAAGGAAAACGGACTCCGGAACCTCTGTAAAAACGGAGGGCGATCCAACGGTCGGATCAAATGTTATGGCCATTTTCACTGTTATTCCTGTCTCGGCGCGACAAGAACTCCTATTCAACGTGTAGGGATTCCATAGGTACTTCAAGGAAAACGGGCTCCGAAGCTATTGCAAAACTTTGAGGGCGATCCAACGGGCGGATCAAAAGTTATGGCCCTTTCACTGTTATCTCGTCCGGCGCGACAAGACCTCCTCTTCAACGAGTAGGGATTCCATACGTACTTCAAGGAAAACGGGCTACGGAATCTATCGTAAGACTTTGAGGGCGATCCAACGGTCGGATCAAATGTTATGGCCATTTTCACTGTTATTCCGGTCAGGTGCGACAAGAACTCCTATTCAACGTGTAGGGATTCCATAGGTACTTCAAGGAAAACGGGCTCCGAAGCTATTGCAAAACTTTGAGGAGGGATCCAACGGGCGGATCAAAGTTATGGCCCTTTTCAGCTGTTATTCCGGCTGGCGCGACAAGACCTCCTCTTCAACGAGTAGGGATTCTATACGTACTTCAAGGAAAACGTAGTTCCGGAATCTACGTAAGACTTTGAGGGCGATCCAACGGTCGGATCAAATGTTATGGCCATTTTCAGTTTGTTATTCCGGTCTGGTGCGACAAGAACTCCTATTCAACGGGAGGGATTCCATAGGTACTTCAAGGAAAACGGGCTCCGAAACTGCTGTAAAACTTTGAGGGCGATCCAAAGGTCGGATCAAAAGATATGGCCCTTTCCAGTGTTATTCCGGTCCGGCGCGACAAGACCTCCTCTTCAACGAGTAGGGATTCCATAGGTACTTCAAGGAAAACGGGCTCCGGAAACTACGAAAAACTTTGAGCGATCCAATGGTCGGATCAAAAGTTATGGCCCTTTCACTGTTATTCCGGGCCGATCGCACAAGACCTCCTATTCAACGACTAGGGATTCCATAGGTACTTCAAGGAAAACGGGCTCGAAACTATTGCAAAACTTTGAGGGCGATCCAACGGGCGGATCAAAAGTTATGGCCCTTTTCACTGTGGATTCTGGGTCTAGGCGCGACAAGACCTCCTCTTCAACGAGTAGGGATTCCATAGGTACTTCATGGAAAACGGGCTCTCGGAATCTACCGTAAAACTTTGAGGGCGATCCAACAATCGGATCAAAAGTTATGGCCCTTTTCACTGTTATTCCGCTGGCGCGACAAGACCTCCTCTTCAACGAGTAGGGATTCCATAGGTACTTCATGGAGAACGGCTCCGGAAACTACTGCAAAACTTTGAGGCGATCCAACGGTTGGATCAAAAGTTATGGCCCTTTTCACTGTTATTCCGGTCCCGCACGACAAGACCTCCTATTCAGCGAGTAGGGATTCCATAGGTAGTTCAAGGAAAACGGGCTCCGCAAACTGCTGTAAAACTTTGAGGGCGATCCAAAGGTCGGATCAAAAGTTATGGCCCTTTTCAGCTGTTATTCCGGTCTGGCGCGACAAGACCTCCTATTCAACATGTAGGGATTCCATAGGTACTTCAAGGAAAACAAGCTGGGAAACAACTGTAAAACTTTGATAGCGATCCAACGGTCATATCAAAAGTTGATGCCCCTTTGAGCTGTTATTCGTCCTGGCGCGACAATACCTGCCTTCAACATGTAGGGATTCCATAGGTACTTAAAGGACAACGGGCTCCGAAACCATTGCAAAACTTTAATGGCGATCCAACGGTCGGATCAAAAGTTATGGCCTTTTTCAGCTGTTATTCCAGTCTAGCACGACAAGACCTCCTATTCAACGACTAGGGATTCCATAGGTACTTCAAGGAAAACGGGCTACAGAAACTATTGCAAAACTTTGAGGGCGATCCAACGGGCGGATCAAAAGTTATGGCCCTTTTCACTGTTATTCTGGTCTGGCGCGACAAGACCTCCTCTTCAACGAGTAGGGATTCCATAGGTACTTCAAGGAAAACGGGCTACGGAAACTACTGTAAGACTTTGAGAGCGATCCAACGGCCGGATCAAATGTTATATCCCCTTTCAAGTTGTTATTCGGCCTGGCGCGACAAGAACCTCCTATTCAACGAGTAGGATTCCATAGGTACTTCAAGGAAAACGGGCTCCGAAACTACCGTAAAACTTTGAGAGCGATCCAAAGGTCGGATCAAAAGTTATGGCCCTTTTCAGCTGTTATTCCGGTCAGGCGCGACAAGACCTCCTCTTCAACGAGTAGGGATTCCATAGGTACTTCAAGGAAAACGGGCTCGGAATCTACTCGTAAAACTTTGAGGGCGATCCAAAGGCTCGGATCAAAAGTTATGGCCATTTTTCAACCTGTTATTCGGTCTGCGCGACAAGACCTCCTATTCAACGTGTAGGGATTCCATAGGTACTTCAAGGAAAACGGGCTCCGAAACTAGTGTAAAACTTTGAGGGCGATCCAAAGGTCGGATCAAAAGTTATGGCCCTTTTTACACCGTTATTCCGTCCGGCGCGACAAGACCTCCTCTTCAACGAGTAGGATTCCATAGGTACTTCAAGGAAAACGGGCTCCGGAAACTACGTAAAACTTTGAGGGCGATCCAATGGTCGGATCAAAAGTTATGGCCCTTTTCGCCTGTTATTCCGGTCCGGATGCCACAAGACCTCCTATTCAACGACTAGGGATTCCATAGGTACTTCAAAGGAAACGGGCTCGAAAACTATTGCAAAACTTTGAGGGCGATCCAACGGGCGGATCAAAAGTTATGGCCCTTTTCAGCTGTTATTTCGGTCTGGCATGACAAGACCTCCTCTTCAACGAGTAGGGATTCCATAGGTACTTGAAGGAAAACGGGCTCCGGAAACTACTGTAAAACTTTGAGGGCGATCCAACAAGGCGGATCAAAAGTTATGGCCCCTTTTACACCGTTATTTGGCTCTGGCGCGACAAGACCTCCTCTTCAACGAGTAGGGATTCCATAGGTACTTCAAGGAAAACGGGCTCCGGAACCGCTAAAACTTTGAGGGCGATCCAAAGGTCGGATAAAAAGTTATGGCTCTTTTTCAACTGTTATTCCGGTCTGGCGCGACAAGACCTCCTCTTCAACGAGTAGGGATTCCATAGGTACTTCAAGGAAAACGGGCTCGGAAACTACCGTAAAACTTTGAGGCGATCCAATGGTCGGATCAAAAGTTATGGCCCTTTTCAGCTGTTATTCCGGTCTGATGCCGACAAGACCTCCTATTCAACGACTAGGGATTCCATAGGTACTTCAAGGAAAAACGGGCTCCGAAAACTATTGCAAAACTTTGAGGGCGATCCAATGGGCGGATCAAAAGTTATGGCCCTTTTCAGCTGTGTTATTCCGGAATGGCGCGACTAGACCTCCTCTTCAACGAGTAGGGATTCCATAGGTACTTCAAGGAAAACGGGCTACAGAAACTACCGTAAAACTTTGAGGGCGATCCAACGGCGGATCAAAAGTTATGGCCCTTTTCAGTGTTATTCCGGTCTGGCGCGACAAGACCTCCTCTTCAACGAGTAGGGATTCCATAGGTACTTCAAGGAAAACGGGCTATGGAATCTACTGTAAAACTTTGAGGGCGATCCAACGGTCGGATCAAATGTTATGGCCATTTTCAGCTGTTATTCGTGGCCAGTGCGACAAGACCTCCTATTCAACGTGTAGGGATTCCATAGGTACTTCAAGGAAAACGGGCTTCGGAAACTATTGCAAAACTTTGAGGGCGATCCAACGGTTGGATCAAAAGTTATGGCCCTTTTCACTGTTATTCCAGTTCTGGCACGACAAGACCTCCTATTCAACGAGTAGGGATTCCATAGGTACTTCAAGGAAAACAAGCTCCGCAAACTACTGTAAAACTTTGAGGGCGATCCAAAGGTCGGATCAAAAGTTATGGCCCTTTTCAGTTGTTATTCCGGTCTGGCGCGACAAGACCTCCTATTCAATATCTAGGGATTCCATAGGTACTTCAAGGAAAACAAGTTCCGGAAACAATTGTAAAACTTTGATAGCGATCCAACGGTCAGATCAAAAGTTGATGGCCCTTTTGAGTGTTATTCCGGTCCAGCGCGACAATACCTCCTCTTCAACGATGTAGGGATTCCATAGGTACATAAAGGAAAACGGGCTCGAAAACTACCGTAAAACTTTAAGGCGATCCAACGGTCGGATCAAAAGTTATGGCCCTTTTCAATGTTATTCCAGTCTAGCACGACAAGACCTCCTATTCAACGACTAGGGATTCCATAGGTACTTCAAGGAAAACAGGCTCGGAAACTATTGCAAAACTTTGAGGGCGATCCAACGGGCGGATCAAAAGTTATGCACTTTTCAGCTGTTATTCCGGTCAGCGCGACAAGACCTCCTCTTCAACGAGTAGGGATTCTATACGTACTTCAAGGAAAACGGGCTCTGGAATCTACCGTAAGACTTTGAGGGCGATCCAACGGTCGGATCAAATGTTATATCCACTTTTCAGCTGTTATTCCGGTCCGGGTGCGACAAGAACTCCTATTCAACGAGTAGGGATTCCATAGGTACTTCAAGGAAAACGGGCTCCGCAAACTACTGTAAAACTTTGAGGGCGATCCAAAGGTCGGATCAAAAGATATGGCCCTTTTCAGCTGTTATTCCGGTCTGGCGCGACAAGACCTCCTCTTCAACGAGTAGGGATTCCGTAGGTACTTCAAGGAAAACGGGCTACGGAATCTATAGTAAAACTTTGAGCGCGATCCAATGGTCGGATCAAAAGTTATGGCCCTTTTAGTTGTTATTCCGGTCGACGCCGACAAGACCTCCTATTCAACGAGTAGGGATTCCATAGGTACTTCAAGGAAAACGGGCTCCGGAAACTATTGCAAAACTTTGAGGGCGATCCAACGGGCGGATCAAAAGTTATGCCCTTTTCAGCTGTTATTCCGGTCTGGCGCGACAAGACCTCCTCTTCAACGAGTAGGGATTCCATAGGTACTTCAAGGAAAACGGGCTCCGAAACTACCGTAAGACTTTGAGGGCGATCCAACGGTCGGATCAAATGTTATGGCCATTTTGAAATGTTATTCCGGTCCGATGCGACAAGACCTCATATTCAACGTGTAGGGATTCCATAGGTACTTCAAGGAAAACGGGCTCCGGAAGCTATTGCAAAACTTTGAGGGCGATCCAACGGGCGGATCAAAAGTTATGGCCCTTTTCAATTGTTATTCCGGCCTGGCGCGACAAGACCTCCTCTTCAACGAGTAGGGATTCTATAGGTACTTCAAGGAAAACGGGCTACGGAATCTACTTTGTAAGACTTTGAGGGCGATCCAACGGTCGGATCAAATGTTATGGCCATTTTCAACTGTTATTCCGGTCCTGGTGCGACAAGAACTCCTATTCAACGTGTAGGGATTCCATAGGTACTTCAAGGAAAACGGGCTCGGAAGCTATTGCAAAACTTTGAGGGCGATCCAACGGGCGGATCAAAAGTTATGGCCCTTTTCACCTGTTATTCCGTGCCATGGCGCGACAAGACCTCCTCTTCAACGAGTAGGGATTCCATACGTACTTCAAGGAAAACGGGCTACGGAATCTACTGTAAGACTTTGAGGGCGATCCAACGGTCGGATCAAATGTTATGGCCATTTTCAGCTGTTATTCCGGTCTGGTGCGACAAGAACTCCTATTCAACGTGTAGGGATTTCATAGGTACTTCAAGGAAAACGGGCTCCGCAAACTACCGTAAAACTTTGAGGGCGATCCAAAGGTCGGATCAAAAGATATGGCCCTTTTCACGTTATTCCGGCCGGCGCGACAAGACCTCCTCTTCAACGAGTAGGGATTCCATAGGTACTTCAAGGAAAACGGGCTCCGGAAACTACAAGTAAAACTTTGAGCGCGATCCAATGGTCGGATCAAAAGTTATGGCCCTTTTCAGCTGTTATTCCGGTCTGATGCCACAAGACCTCCTATTCAACGACTAGGGATTCCATACGTACTTCAAGGAAAACGGGCTACGAAAACTATTGCAAAACTTTGAGGGCGATCCAACGGGCGGATCAAAAGTTATGGCCGTTTTCAGCTGTGATTGCGGTCTGGCGCGACAAGACCTCCTCTTCAACGAGTAGGGATTCCATACGTACTTCAAGGAAAACGGGCTACGGAATCTACTGTAAAACTTTGAGGGCGATCCAACAGGCGGATCAAAAGTTATGGCCGTTTTCAGCTGTTATTGCGGTCTGGCGCGACAAGACCTCCTCTTCAACGAGTAGGGATTCCATACGTACTTCAAGGAAAACGGGCTATGGAATCTACTAAAAAACTTTGAGGGCGATCCAACGGTCGGATCAAATGTTATGGCCATTTTCAGCTGTTATTCCGGTCTGGTGCGACAAGAACTCCTATTCAACGTGTAGGGATTCCATAGGTACTTCATGGAAAACGGGCTTCGGAAACTATTGCAAAACTTTGAGGCGATCCAACGGTTGGATCAAAAGTTATGGCCCTTTTCAGCTGTTATTCCGGTCTGGCACGACAAGACCTCCTATTCAACGAGGAGGGATTCCATAGGTAGTTCAAGGAAAACGGGCTCCGCAAACTGCTGTAAAACTTTGAGGGCGATCCAAAGGTCGGATCAAAAGTTATGGCCCTTTTCAGCTGTTATTCCGGTCTGGCGCGACAAGACCTCCTATTCAATATCTAGGGATTCCATTGGTACTTCAAGGAAAACAAGTTCCGGAAACAACTGTAAAACTTTGAATGCGATCTAACGGTCATATCAAAAGTTAATGCCCTTTTGAGCTGTTATTCCGGTCTGGCGCGACAATACCTCCTCTTCAACAAGTAGGGATTCCATAGGTACATAAAGCACAACGGGCTCCAAAAACTGCTGTAAAACTTTAAGGGCGATCCAACGGTCGGATCAAAAGTTACGACCATTTTCAGCTGTTATTCCAGTGTAGCACGACAAGACCTCCTATTCAACGAGTAGGGATTCCATAGGTACTTCAAGGAAAACGGGCTACAGAAACTATTGCAAAACTTTGAGGGCGATCCAACGGGCGGATCAAAAGTTATGGCCCTTTTCAGCTGTTATTCCGGTCTGGCGCGACAAGACCTCCTCTTCAACGAGTAGGGATTCTATACGTACTTCAAGGAAAACGGGCTACGGAAATCTATGTAAGACTTTGAGGGCGATCCAACGGTCGGATCAAATGACATGGCACTTTCCAGCTGTTATTCCGGTCTGGGTGCGACAAGAACTCCTATTCAACGTGTAGGGATTCCATAGGTACTTCAAGAAAACGGGCTCGGAAGCTATTGCAAAACTTTGAGGGCGATCCAACGGGCGGATCAAAAGTTATGGCCCTTTTCACTGTTATTCCGGTCTGGCGCGACAAGACCTCCTCTTCAACGAGTAGGGATTCCATACGTACTTCAAGGAAAACGGGCTCCGGAATCTACCGTAAGACTTTGAGGGCAATCCAACGGTCGGATCAAATGTTATGGCCATTTTCAACTGTTATTCCGTGCCGGTGCGACAAGAACTCCTATTCAACGTGTAGGGATTTCGTAGGTACTTCAAGGAAAACGGGCTCGCAAACCGCTGTAAAACTTTGAGGGCGATCCAAAGGTCGGATCAAAAGTTATGGCCCTTTTCAGCTGTTATTCCGGTCTGGCGCGACAAGACCTCCTCTTCAACGAGTAGGGATTCCGTAGGTACTTCAAGGAAAACGGGCTCCGGAAACTACAGTAAAACTTTGAGCGCGATCCAATGGTCGAATCAAAGTTATGACCCTTTTCAGCTGTTATTCCGGTCTAATGCCACAAGACCTCCTATTCAACGACTAGGGATTCCATACGTACTTCAAGGAAAACGGGCTACGAAAACTATTGCAAAACTTTGAGGGCGATCCAACGGGCGGATCAAAAGTTATGGCCCTTTTTAACTGTGATTGCGATGCTGGCGCGACAAGACCTCCTCTTCAACGAGTAGGGATTCCATACGTACTTCAAGGAAAATGGGCTATGGAATCTCCCGTAAAACTTTGAGGGCGATCCAACGGTCGGATCAAATGTTATGGCCATTTTCAGTGTTATTCCGGTGCGGTGCGACAAGAACTCCTATTCAACTTGTAGGGATTCCATAGGTACTTCATGGAAAACGGGCTCCGGAAACTATTGCAAAACTTTGAGGCGATCCAACGGTTGGATCAAAAGTTATGGCCCTTTTAATTGTTATTCCGGTCTGGCACGACAAGACCTCCTATTCAGCGAGGAGGGATTCCATAGGTAGTTCAAGGAAAACGGGCTCCGCAAACTATGTAAAACTTTGAGGGCAATCCAAAGGTCGGATCAAAAGTTATGGCCCTTTTTGTTATTCCGGCCTGGCGCGACAAGACCTCCTATTCAATATCTAGGGATTCCATTGGTACTTCAAGGAAAACAAGTTCGAAACAACCGTAAAACTTTGATAGCGATCTAACGGTCATATCAAAAGTTAATGCCCTTTTGCCTGTTATTCGGTCCGGCGCGACAATACCTCGTCTTCAACATGTAGGGATTCCATAGGTACATAAAGCACAACGGGCTCGAAAACTACTGTAAAACTTTAAGGGCGATCCAACGGTCGGATCAAAAGTTATGGCCATTTTCAGCTGTTATTCCAGTCTAGCACGACAAGACCTCCTATTCAACGACTAGGGATTCCATAGGTACTTCAAGGAAAACGGGCTACAGAAACTATTGCAAAACTTTGAGGGCGATCCAACGGGCGGATCAAAAGTTATGGCCCTTTTCACTGTTATTCCGGTCTGGCGCGACAAGACCTCCTCTTCAACGAGTAGGGATTCTATACGTACTTCAAGGAAAACGGGCTACGGAATCTACCGTAAGACTTTGAGGGCGATCCAACGGTCGGATCAAATGTTATGGCCATTTTCAAATGTTATTCCGGTCTGGTGCGACAAGAACTCCTATTCAACGTGTAGGGATTCCATAGGTACTTCAAGGAAAACGGGCTCCGCAAACCGTAAAACTTTGAGGGCGATCCAAAGGTCGGATCAAAAGATATGGCCCTTTTCAGCTGTTATTCCGGTCTGGCGCGACAAGACCTCCTCTTCAACGAGTAGGGATTCCGTAGGTACTTCAAGGAAAACGGGCTACGGAATCTACTGTAAGACTTTAAGGGCGATCCAACGGTCGGATCAAATGTTATGGCCATTTTCAGCTGTTATTCCGGTCTGGTGCGACAAGAACTCCTATTCAACGTGTAGGGATTCCATAGGTACTTCAAGGAAAACGGGCTCCGCAACTGCTGTAAAACTTTGAGGGCGATCCAAAGGTCGGATCAAAAGATATGGCCCTTTTCACTGTTATTCCGGTCTCGGCGCGACAAGACCTCCTCTTCAACGAGTAGGGATTCCGTAGGTACTTCAAGGAAAACGGGCTCCGAAACTACAGTAAAACTTTGAGCGCGATCCAATGGTCGGATCAAAAGTTATGGCCCTTTTCACTGTTATTCCGGCTCGATGCCACAAGACCTCCTATTCAACGACTAGGGATTCCATAGGTACTTCAAGGAAAACGGGCTACGAAAACTATTGCAAAACTTTGAGGGCGATCCAACGGTCGGATCAAAAGTTATGGCCCTTTCAACCTGTGATTGCGGTCTGGCGCGACAAGACCTCCTCTTCAACGAGTAGGGATTCCATACGTACTTCAAGGAAAACGGGCTACGGAATCTACTGTAAAACTTTGAGGGCGATCCAACAGGCGGATCAAAAGTTATGGCCTTTCATGACAATGTTATTCCGGTCGGCGCGACAAGACCTCCTCTTCAACGAGTAGGGATTCCATAGGTACTTCAAGGAAAATGGGCTATGGAATCTACTGTAAAACTTTGAGGGCGATCCAAAGGTCGGATCAAATGTTATGGCCATTTTCAGCTGTTATTCCGGTCTGGTGCGACAAGAACTCCTATTCAACGTGTAGGGATTCCATAGGTACTTCATGGAAAACGGGCTCCGGAAACTATTGCAAAACTTTGAGGCGATCCAACGGTTGGATCATAAGTTATGGCCCTTTTCAGCTGTTATTCCGGTCTGGCACGACAAGTCCTCCTATTCAACGAGGAGGGATTCCATAGGTAGTTCAAGGAAAACGGGCTCCGCAAACCGCGTAAAACTTTGAGGGCGATCCAAAGGTCGGATCAAAAGTTATGGCCCTTTTCAGCTGTTATTCCGGTCTGGCGCGACAAGACCTCCTATTCAATATCTAGGGATTCCATTGGTACTTCAAGGAAAACAAGTTCCGGAAACAACTGTAAAACTTTGATAGCGATCTAACGGTCATATCAAAAGTTGATGCCCTTTTGAGCTGTTATTCTGGTCTGGCGCGACAATACCTCGTCTTCAACATGTAGGGATTCCATAGGTACATAAAGCACAACGGGCTCCGAAAACTGCTGTAAAACTTTAAGGGCGATCCAACGGTCGGATCAAAAGTTATGGCCATTTTCAGCTGTTATTCCAGTCTAGCACGACAAGACCTCCTATTCAACGACTAGGGATTCCATAGGTACTTCAAGGAAAACGGGCTACAGAAACTATTGCAAAACTTTGAGGGCGATCCAACGGGCGGATCAAAAGTTATGGCCCTTTTCACTGTTATTCCGGTCCGGCGCGACAAGACCTCCTCTTCAACGAGTAGGGATTCCATACGTACTTCAAGGAAAACGGGTCTACGGAATCTACTGTAAGACTTTGAGGGCGATCCAATGGTCGGATCAAATGTTATGGCCATTTTCAGCTGTTATTCCGGTCTGGTGCGACAAGAACTCCTATTCAACGTGTAGGGATTCCATAGGTACTTCAAGGAAAACGGGCTCCGCAAACTGCTGTAAAACTTTGAGGGCGATCCAGAGGTCGGATCAAAAGATATGGCCCTTTTCAGCTGTTATTCCGGTCTGGCGCGACAAGACCTCCTCTTCAACGAGTAGGGATTCCATAGGTACTTCAAGGAAAACGGGCTCCAGGAAACTACTGTAAAACTTTGAGCGCGATCCAAAGGTCGGATCAAAAGTTATGGCCCTTTTCACCGTTATTCCGGTCGATGCCACAAGACCTCCTATTCAACGACTAGGGATTCCATAGGTACTTCAAGGAAAACGGGCTCCGAAACTATTGCAAAACTTTGAGGGCGATCCAACGGGCGGATCAAAAGTTATGCCCTTTTCAGCTGTTATTCCGGTCTGGCGCGACAAGACCTCCTCTTCAACGAGTAGGGATTCCATACGTACTTCAAGGAAAACGGGCTCCGGAATCTACGTAAGACTTTGAGGGCGATCCAATGGTCGGATCAAATGTTATGGCCATTTTCATTGTTATTCCGGTCTGGTGCGACAAGAACTCCTATTCAACGTGTAGGGATTCCATAGGTACTTCAAGGAAAACGGGCTCCGAAACCGCTGTAAAACTTTGAGGGCGATCCAAGGTCGGATCAAAAGATATGGCCCTTTTCAGCTGTTATTCCGGTCTGGCGTGACAAGACCTCCTCTTCACCGAGTAGGGATTCCATAGGTGCTTCAAGGAAAACGGGCTCCCGAAACTACTGTAAAACTTTGAGCGCGATCTAACGGTCGGATCAAAAGTTATGGTCCTTTTCAGCTGTTATTCCGGTCCGATGCCACAAGACCTCCTATTCAACGACTAGGGATTCCATAGGTACTTCAAGGAAAACGGGCTACGTAAACTATTGCAAAACTTTGAGGGCGATCCAACGGTCGGATCAAAAGTTATGGCCCTTTTCACCTGTTATTCCGGTCTGGCGCGACAAGACCTCCTCTTCAACGAGTAGGGATTCTATACGTACTTCAAGGAAAACGGGCTACGGAATCTACTGTAAGACTTTGAGGGCGATCCAATGGTCGGATCAAATGTTATGGCCATTTTCATGTTATTCCGGTGCGGTGCGACAAGAACTCCTATTCAACGAGGAGGGATTCCATAGGTACTTCAAGGAAAACGGGCTCCGAAAACTGCTGTAAAACTTTGAGGGCGATCCAAAGGTCGGATCAAAAGTTATGGCCCTTTTCAACTGTTATTTCGGTCTGGCGCGACAAGACCTCCTCTTCAACGAGTAGGGATTCCATAGGTACTTCAAGGAAAACGGGCTCCGGAATCTACTGTAAGACTTTGAGGGCGATCCAACGGTCGGATCAAATGTTATGGCCATTTTCACTGTTATTCCGGACTGGTGCGACAAGAACTCCTATTCAACGTGTAGGGATTCCATAGGTACTTTAAGGAAAACGGGCTCCGCAAACTGCTGTAAAACTTTGAGGGCGATCCAAAGGTCGGATCAAAAGATATGGCCCTTTTCATATGTTATTCCCGGTCTGGCGCGACAAGACCTCCTCTTCAACGAGTAGGGATTCCATAGGTACTTCAAGGAAAACGGGCTCCGGAAACTACAGTAAAACTTTGAGCGCGATCCAATGGTCGGATCAAAAGTTATGGCCCTTTTCAGCTGTTATTCCGGTCTGATGCCACAAGACCTCCTATTCAACGACTAGGGATTCCATAGGTACTTCAAGGAAAACGGGCTACGAAAACTATTGCAAAACTTTGAGGGCGATCCAACGGCGGATCAAAAGTTATGGCCCTTTTCACCTGTGATTCCGGTCTGCGCGCGACAAGACCTCCTCTTCAACGAGTAGGGATTCCATACGTACTTCAAGGAAAACGGGCTCCGGAATCTACTGTAAAACTTTGAGGGCGATCCAATGGTCGGATCAAAAGTTATGGCCCTTTTTCACTGTTATTGCGGCTGGCGCGACAAGACCTCCTCTTCAACGAGTAGGGATTCCATACGTACTTCAAGGAAAACGGGCTACGGAATCTACTGTAAAACTTTGAGGGCGATCCAACGGTCGGATCAAATGTTATGGCCATTTTCAAGCTGTTATTCCGGTCCGGTGCGACAAGAACTCCTATTCAACGAGTAGGGATTCCATAGGTACTTCATGGAAAACGGGCTCCGGAAACTATTGCAAAACTTTGAGGCGATCCAACGGTTGGATCAAAAGTTATGGCCCTTTTCAGCTGTTATTCCGGTCTGGCACGACAAGACCTCCTATTCAACGAGGAGGGATTCCATAGGTAGTTCAAGGAAAACGGGCTCAAAACCGCTGTAAAACTTTAAGGGCGATCCAAAGGTCGGATCAAAAGTTATGGCCCTTTTGAACTTGTTATTCCGGCCTGGCGCGACAAGACCTCCTATTCAATATCTAGGGATTCCATTGGTACTTCAAGGAAAACAAGTTCCGAAACAACTGTAAAACTTTGATAGCGATCTAACGGTCATATCAAAAGTTGATGCCCTTTTGAGCTGTTATTCTGGTCTGGCGCGACAATACCTCGTCTTCAACATGTAGGGATTCCATAGGTACATAAAGCACAACGGGCTCCGAAAACTGCTGTAAAACTTTGAGGGCGATCCAACGGTCGGATCAAAAGTTATGGCCATTTTCAGCTGTTATTCCGGTCTAGCACGACAAGACCTCCTATTCAACGACTAGGGATTCCATAGGTACTTCAAGGAAAACGGGCTCCAGAAACTATTGCAAAACTTTGAGGGCGATCCGAAGGTCGGATCAAAAGTTATGGCCCTTTTCAGCGTTATTCCGGTCTGGCGCGACAAGACCTCCTCTTCAACGAGTAGGGATTCCATAGGTACTTCAAGGAAAACGGGCTCCGAAACTACCGTAAGACTTTGAGGGCGATCCAACGGTCGGATCAAATGTTATGGCCATTTTCACCGTTATTCCGGTCTGGCGCGACAAGACCTCCTATTCAACGTGTAGGGATTCCATAGGTACTTCAAGGAAAACGGGCTCCGGAAAACGCTGTAAAACTTTGAGGGCGATCCAAGGTCGGATCAAAAGATATGGCCCTTTTTCACTGTTATTCCGGTGGCGCGACAAGACCTCCTCTTCAACGAGTAGGGATTCCATAGGTACTTCAAGGAAAACGGGCTCGGAAACTACCGTAAAACTTTGAGCGCGATCCAATGGTCGGATCAAAAGTTATGGCCCTTTTCAGCCGTTATTCCGGTCTGATGCCACAAGACCTCCTATTCAACGACTAGGGATTCCATAGGTACTTCAAGGAAAACGGGCTACGAAAACTATTGCAAAACTTTGAGGGCGATCCAACGGTCGGATCAAAAGTTATGGCCCTTTTTAACCGTTATTGCGGTCTGGCGCGACAAGACCCCCTCTTCAACGAGTAGGGATTCCATAGGTACTTCAAGGAAAACGGGCTATGGAATCTACCGTAAAACTTTGAGGGCGATCCAACGGTCGGATCAAAAGTTATGGCCCTTTTTCACTGTTATTCCGGTCCGGTGCGACAAGAACCTCCTATTCAACATGTAGGGATTCCATAGGTACTTCAAGGAAAACGGGCTCGGAAGCTATTGCAAAACTTTGAGAGCGATCCAACGGTCGGATCAAAAGTTATGGCCCTTTTCACTGTTATTCCGGCCTGGCGCGACAAGACCTCCTATTCAACGACTAGGGATTCCATAGGTACTTCAAGGAAAACGGGCTCCGAAACCGCTACGTAAAACTTTGAGGGCGATCCAAAGGTCGGATCAAAAGTTATGGCCCTTTTCAGCTGTTATTCCGGTCTGGCGCGACAAGACCTCCTCTTCAACGACTAGGGATTCCATAGGTACTTCAAGGAAAACGGGCTCCGGAAACTACAGTAAAACTTTGAGCGCGATCCAAGGGTCGAATCAAAAGTTATGGCGTTTCAACTGTTATTCCGGTCCGATGCCACAAGACCTCCTATTCAACGACTAGGGATTCCATAGGTACTTCAAGGAAAACGGGCTCGAAAACTATTGCAAAACTTTGAGGGCGATCCAACGGGCGGATCAAAAGGTATGGCCCTTTTCACTGTTATTCCGGATGGCGCGACAAGAGCTCCTCTTCAACGAGTAGGGAGTCCATTGGTACTTCAAGGAAAACGGGCTCCGGAAACTAGTGTAAAACTTTGAGGGCGATCCAATGGTCGGATCAAAAGTTATGGCCATTTTCAACTGTTATTTCGGGCCTGGCGCGACAAGACCTCCTATTCAACGTGTAGGGATTCCATAGGTACTTCAAGGAAAACGGGCTCCGGAAACTATTGCAAAACTTTGAGGGCGATCCAACGGGCGGATCAAAAGTTATGCCCTTTTCAGCTGTTATTCCGGTCGGCACGACAAGACCTCCTATTCAACGAGTAGGGATTCCATAGGTAGTTCAAGGAAAATGGGCTCCGAAACTATTGCAAAACTTTGAGGGTGATCCAACGGTCGGATCAAAAGTTATGGCCCTTTTCATTGTTATTCGGTCTGGCGCGACAAGACCTCCTCTTCAACGAGTAGGGATTCCATAGGTACTTCAAGGAAAACGAGCTTCGAAAACTACTGAAAACGTTTGAGCGCGATCCAAAGGTCGGATCAAAAGTTATGGCCCTTTTCAGCTGTTATTCCGGTCTGGCGCGACAAGACCTCCTATTCAACGTGTAGGGATTCCATAGGTACTTCAAGGAAAACGGGCTCCGAAAACTACCTGTAAAACTTTGAGCGCGATCCAATGGTCGGATCAAAACTTATGGCCCTTTTCACTGGTATTCCGGTATGGCGCAACAAGACCTCCTATTCAACGACTAGGGATTCCATAGGTACTTAAAGGAGAACGGGCTCCGAAAACTGTAAAACTTTGAGGGCGATCCAACGGTCGGATCAAAAGTTATGGCCATTTTAGCTGTTATTCCGTCTGGCACGACAAGACCTCCTGTTCAACGAGTAAGGATTCCATAGGTACTTCAAGGAAAACGGGCTCCGGAAACTACGTAAAACTTTGAGGGCGATCCAATGGTCGGATCAAAAGTTATGGCCCTTTTCAGCATCGTTATTCGGTCTGGCGCAACAAGACCTCCTATTCAACGAGTAGGGATTCCATAGGTACTTCAAGGTAAACGGGATCCGAAAACTGCTATAAAACTTTGAGGGCGATCCAACGGTCGGATCAAAAGTTATGGCCCTTTTCACTTGTTATTCCGGCCTAGCGCGACAAGACCTCCTCTTCAACGAGTACGGATTCCATAGGTACTTCAAGGAAAACGGGCTCCGGAAACTACGTAAAACTTTGAGCGCGATCCAATGATCGGATCAAAAGTTATGGCCCTTTTCAGCTGTTATTCCGGCTACGGCGCGACAAGACCTCCTATTCAACGTGTAGGGATTCCATAGGTACTTCAAGGAAAACAAGTTCCGGAAACAACTGTAAAACTTTGAGGGCGATCCAACGGGCGGATCTAAAGTTATGGCCCTTTTCAGCTGTTATTCCGGGCCTGGCGCGACAAGACCTCCTCTTCAACGAGTAGGGATTCCATAGGTACTTCAAGGAAAACGGGCTCCGGAAACTACTGTAAAACTTTGAGGGCGATCCAATGGTCGGATCAAAAGTTATGGCCGTTTTCAGCGTTATTCGGTGCAGCGCAACAACACCTCCTATTCAACGACTAGGGATTCCATAGGTACTTAAAGGTGAACGGGATCCGAAACTGCTATAAAACTTTGAGGCCGATCCAACGGTCGGATCAAAAGTTATGGCCCTTTTCACTGTTATTTTTCGGTCTAGCACGACAAGACCTCCTATTCAACGAGTAGGGATTCCATAGGTACTTCATGGAAAACAGGCTCCGCAAGCTCTTTGTAAAACTTTGAGCGCGATCCAACCGTCGGATCAAAAGTTATGGCCCTTTTCAGCATTATTCCGAATGGCGCGACTAGACCTCCTCTTCAACGAGTAGGGATTCCATAGGTACTTCAAGGAAAACGAGCTTCGGAAACTACTGAAAAGGTTTGACCGCAATCCAAAGGTCGGATCAAAAGTTATGCCCTTTTGAGCTGTTATTCCGGTCTGGCGCGACAACACCTCCTATTCAACGAGTAGGGATTCCATAGGTACTTCAAGGAAAACGGGCTCCGGAAACTACTGTAAAACTTTAAGCGCGATCCAATGGTCGGATTAAAAGTTATGGCCGTTTTCAGCTGGTATTCCGGTATGGCGCAACAAGACCTCTTATTCAACGACTAGGGATTCCATAGGTACTTAAAGGAGAACGGGCTCCGAAAACATCTGTAAAACTTTGAGGGCGATCCAACGGTCGGATCAAAAGTTATGGCCATTTTCACCTGTTATTCCGATCTGGCACGAGAAGACCTCCTATTCAGCGAGTAGGGATTCCATAGGTACTTCAAGGAAAACGGGCTCCGGAAACTAGTGCAAAACTTTGAGGGCGATCCAACGGGCGGATCAAAAGTTATGGCCTTTTTCAGCTGTTATTCCGGTTTGGCGCGACAAGACCTCCTCTTCAACGAGTAGGGATTCCATAGGTACTTCAAGGAAAACGGGCTCCGGAAACTACTGTAAAACTTTGAGGGCGATCCAATGGTCGGATCAAAAGTTATGGCCTTTTTCAGCTGTTATTCCGGTCTGGCGCAACAACACCTCCTATTCAACGACTAGGGATTCCATAGGTACTTAAAGGTGAACGGGATCCGAAAACTGCTATAAAACTTTGAGGGCGATCCAACGGTCGGATCAAAAGTTATGGCCCTTTTCAGCTGTTATTCCGGTCTAGCACGACAAGACCTCCTCTTCAACGAGTAGGGATTCCATAGGTACTTCAAGGAAAACGGGCTCCGGAAACTACTGTAAAACTTTGAGCGCGATCCAATGGTCGGATCAAAAGTTATGGCCGTTTTCAGCTGTTATTCCGGTCTGGCGCAACAAGACCTCCTATTCAACGACTAGGGATTCCATAGGTACTTCATGGAGAACGGGCTCCGAAAACTGCTGTAAAACTTTGAGGGCGATCCTACGGTCGGATCAAAAGTTATGGCCCTTTTCAGCTGTTATTCCGGTCTGGCACGACAAGACCTCCTATTCAACGAGTAGGGATTCCATAGGTACTTCAAGGAAAACGGGCTCCGAAACTACTGTAAAACTTTGAGGGCGATCCAATGGTCGGATCAAAAGTTATGGCCCTTTTCACTGTTATTCCGGTCTGGCGCGACAAGACCTCCTATTCAACGAGTAGGGATTCCATAGGTACTTAAAGAAAACGGGCTCCGAAAACTGCTATAAAACTTTGAGGGCGATCCAAGGTCGGATCAAAAGTTATGGCCCTTTTCACTTGTTATTCGGTCTGGCGCGAGAAGACCTCCTCTCAACGAGTAGGGATTCCATAGGTACTTCAAGGAAAACGGGCTCCAGAAACTACTGTAAAACTTTGAGCGCGATCCAATGGTCGGATCAAAAGTTATGGCCCTTTTGAGCTGTTATTCCGGTCTGGCGCGACAAGACCTCCTATTCAACGTGTAGGGATTCCATAGGTACTTCAAGGAAAACAAGTTCCGGAAACAACTGTAAAACTTTGAGGGCGATCCAACGGGTGGATCAAAAGTTATGGCCCTTTTCACCTGTTATTCCGGTCTGGCGCGACAAGACCTCCTCTTCAACGAGTAGGGATTCCATAGGTACTTCAAGGAAAACGGGCTCCGGAAACTACTGTAAAACTTTGAGGGCGATCCAATGGTCGGATCAAAAGTTATGGCCGTTTTCAGCTGTTATTCCGGTCTGGCGCAACAACACCTCCTATTCAACGACTAGGGATTCCATAGGTACTTAAAGGTGAACGGGATCCGAAAACTGCTATAAAACTTTGAGGGCGATCCAACGGTCGGATCAAAAGTTATGGCCCTTTTTCAGCTGTTATTCCGGTCTAGCACGACAAGACCTCCTATTCAACGAGTAGGGATTCCATAGGTACTTCATGGAAAACGGGCTCCGCAAGCTACTGTAAAACTTTGAGCGCGATCCAACTGTCGGATCAAAAGTTATGGCCCTTTTCAGCTGTTATTCCGGTATGGCGCCACAAGACCTCCTCTTCAACGAGTAGGGATTCCATAGGTACTTCAAGGAAAACGAGCTTCGGAAACTACTGAAAAGGTTTGACCGCAATCCAAAGGTCGGATCAAAAGTTATGCCCTTTTGAACTGTTATTCCGGTCCTGGCGCGACAACACCTCCTATTCAACGAGTAGGGATTCCATAGGTACTTCAAGGAAAACGGGCTCTCGAAACTATCGTAAAACTTTGAGCGCGATCCAATGGTCGGATCAAAAGTTATGGCCTTTTCAGCTGTTATTCCGGTATGGCGCAACAAGACCTCTTATTCAACGACTAGGGATTCCATAGGTACTTAAAGGAGAACGGGCTCAAAACTACTGTAAAACTTTGAGGGCGATCCAACGGTCGGATCAAAAGTTATGGCCATTTTCAGTTGTTATTCCGTCTCGGCACGAGAAGACCTCCTATTCAGCGAGTAGGGATTCCATAGGTACTGCAAGGAAAACGGGCTCCGGAAACTAGTGCAAAACTTTGAGGGCGATCCAACGGGCGGATCAAAAGTTATGGCCTTTTTTCTGTTATTCCGGTTTGGCGCGACAAGACCTCCTCTTCAACGAGTAGGGATTCCATAGGTACTTCAAGGAAAACGGGCTCCGGAAACTACTTGTAAAACTTTGAGGGCGATCCAATGGTCGGATCAAAAGTTATGGCCCTTTTCACTGTTATTCCGGTCCGGCGCAACAACACCTCCTATTCAACGACTAGGGATTCCATAGGTACTTAAAGGTGAACGGGATCCGAAAACCGCTATAAAACTTTGAGGGCGATCCAACGGTCGGATCAAAAGTTATGGCCCTTTTCACTGTTATTCCGGTCTAGCGCGACAAGACCTCCTCTTCAACGAGTAGGGATTCCATAGGTACTTCAAGGAAAACGGGCTCCGAAAACTACTGTAAAACTTTGAGGGCGATCCAATGGTCGGATCAAAAGTTATGGCCCTTTTCAGTGTTATTCCGGATGGCGCAACAAGACCTCCTATTCAACGACTAGGGATTCCATAGGTACTTAAAGGTGAACGGGATCCGAAAACTGCTATAAAACTTTGAGGGCGATCCAACGGTCGGATCAAAAGTTATGGCCCTTTTCAGCTGTTATTCCGGTCTAGCACGACAAGACCTCCTATTCAACGAGTAGGGATTCCATAGGTACTTCATGGAAAACGG
Organism: Populus x sibirica; assembly: GCA_019202695.1. Classification (NCBI taxonomy): domain Eukaryota; kingdom Viridiplantae; phylum Streptophyta; class Magnoliopsida; order Malpighiales; family Salicaceae; genus Populus; species Populus x sibirica. The sequence goes on from JAGMVL010001776.1 coordinate 21,964, forward strand.
GCTCCGCAAGCTACTGTAAAACTTTGAGCGCGATCCAACTGTCGGATCAAAAGTTATGGCCCTTTTCACTGTTATTCGGAATGGCGCGACAAGACCTCCTCTTCAACGAGTAGGGATTCCATAGGTACTTCAAGGAAAACGAGCTCCGGAAACTACTGAAAACGTTTGACCGCGATCCAAAGGTCGGATTAAAACTTATGCCCTTTTGAGTGTTATTCCGGTCTGGCGCGACAACACCTCCTATTCAACGAGTAGGGATTCCATAGGTACTTCAAGGAAAACGGGCTCGGAAACTATTGTAAAACTTTGAGCGCGATCCAAAGGTCGGATTAAAAGTTATGGCCGTTTTCAGCTGGTATTCCGGTATGGCGCAACAAGACCTCTTATTCAACGACTAGGGATTCCATAGGTACTTAAAGGAGAACGGGCTCCGAAAACTGCTGTAAAACTTTGAGGGCGATCCAACGGTCGGATCAAAAGTTATGGCCATTTTCAGCTGTTATTCCGCTCTGGCACGACAAGACCTCCTATTCAACGAGTAGGGATTCCATAGGTACTTCAAGGAAAACGGGCTCCGGAAACTAGTGCAAAACTTTGAGGGCGATCCAACGGGCGGATCAAAAGTTATGGCCCTTTTCAGCTGTTATTCCGGTCTGGCGCGACAAGACCTCCTCTTCAACGAGTAGGGATTCCATAGGTACTTCAAGGAAAACGGGCTCGGAAACTACTGTAAAACTTTGAGGGCGATCCAATGGTCGGATCAAAAGTTATGGCCGTTTTCAGCTGTTATTCCGGTCTGGCGCAACAACACCTCCTATTCAACGACTAGGGATTCCATAGGTACTTAAAGGTGAACGGGATCCGAAAACTGCTATAAAACTTTGAGGGGATCCAACGGTCGGATCAAAAGTTATGGCCCTTTTCACCTGTTATTCCGGTCTAGCATGACAAGACCTCCTCTTCAACGAGTAGGGATTCCATAGGTACTTGAAGGAAAACGGGCTCCGGAAACTACGTAAAACTTTGAGGGCGATCCAATGGTCGGATCAAAAGTTATGGCCCTTTTTCACTGTTATTCGGTCTGGCGCAACAAGACCTCCTATTCAACGACTAGGGATTCCATAGGTACTTCAAGGAAAACGGGATCCGAAAACTGCTATAAAACTTTGAGGGCGATCCAACGGTCGGATCAAAAGTTATGGCCCTTTTCATTTGTTATTCCGGTCTGGCGCGACAAGACCTCCTCTTCAACGAGTAGGGATTCCATAGGTACTTCAAGGAAAACGGGCTCGGAAACTACGTAAAACTTTGAGGGCGATCCAATGGTCGGATCAAAAGTTATGGCCCTTTTCAGCTGTTATTCCGGTATGGCGCGACAACAACTCCTCTTCAACGATTAGGGATTCCATAGGTACTTAAAGGAGAACGGGCTCCGAAAACTGCTGTAAAACTTTGAGGGCGATCCAACGGTCGGATCAAAAGTTATGGCCCTTTTCAGCTGTTATTCCGGTCTGGCGCGACAAGACCTCCTCTTCAACGAGTAGGGATTCCATAGGTACTTCAAGGAAAACGGGCTCCGGAAACTACTGTAAAACTTTGAGGGCGATCCAATGGTCGGATCAAAAGTTATGGCCCTTTTCAGCTGTTATTCCGGTCTGGCGCAACAAGACCTCCTATTCAACGACTAGGGATTCCATAGGTACTTAAAGGAGAACGGGATCCGAAAACTGCTATAAAACTTTGAGGGCGATCCAACGGTCGGATCAAAAGTTATGGCCCTTTTCAGCTGTTATTCCGGTCTAGCACGACAAGACCTCCTATTCAACGAGTAGGGATTCCATAGGTACTTAAAGGAAAACGGGATCCGAAAACTACTATAAAACTTTGAGGGCGATCCAACGGTCGGATCAAAAGTTATGGCCCTTTTCAGCTGTTATTCCGGTCTGGCACGACAAGACCTCCTATTCAACGAGTAGGGATTCCATAGGTGGTTCATGGAAAACGGGCTCCGCAAGCTACTGTAAAAGTTTGAGCGCGATCCAACTGTCGGATCAAAAGTTATGGCCCTTTTCAGCAGTTATTCCGGAATGGCGCGACTAGACCTCCTCTTCAACGAGTAGGGATTCCATAGGTACTTCAAGGAAAACGAGCTTCGGAAACTACTGAAAAGGTTTGAGCGCGATCCAAAGGTCGGATCAAAAGTTATGCCCTTTTTATTTGTTATTCCGGTGCGGCGCGACAACACCTCCTATTCAACGAGTAGGGATTCCATAGGTACTTCAAGGAAAACGGGCTCGGAAACTACTGTAAAACTTTGAGCGCTATCCAAAGGTCGGATCAAAAGTTATGGCCGTTTTCAGCTGGTATTCCGGTATGGCGCAACAAGACCTCTTATTCAACGACTAGGGATTCCATAGGTACTTAAAGGAAAACGGGCTCGAAAACTGCTGTAAAACTTTGAGGGCGATCCAACGGTCGGATCAAAAGTTATGGCCATTTTCAGTTGTTATTCCGCCTGGCACGACAAGACCTCCTATTCAACGAGTAGGGATTCCATAGGTACTTCAAGGAAAACGGGCTCGGAAACTAGTGCAAAACTTTGAGGGCGATCCAACGGTCGGATCAAAAGTTATGGCCCTTTTCAACTGTTATTCCGGTCTGGCGCGACAAGACCTCCTCTTCAACGAGTAGGGATTCCATAGGTACTTCAAGGAAAACGGGCTCCGAAACTACCGTAAAACTTTGAGGGCGATCCAATGGTCGGATCAAAAGTTATGGCCCTTTTCAGTTGTTATTCCGTCTGGCGCAACAACACCTCCTATTCAACGACTAGGGATTCCATAGGTACTTAAAGGTGAACGGGATCCGAAAACGCTATAAAACTTTGAGGGCGATCCAACGGTCGGATCAAAAGTTATGGCCCTTTTCACCTGTTATTCCGGTCTAGCACGACAAGACCTCCTCTTCAACGAGTAGGGATTCCATAGGTACTTCAAGGAAAACGGGCTCCGGAAACTACTGTAAAACTTTGAGGGCGATCCAATGGTCGGATCAAAAGTTATGGCCCTTTTCACTGTTATTCCGCTGGCGCGACAAGACCTCCTATTCAACGACTAGGGATTCCATAGGTACTTAAAGGAAAACGGGATCCGAAAACCGCTATAAAACTTTGAGGGCGATCCAACGGTCGGATCAAAAGTTATGGCCCTTTTCAGTTGTTATTCCGGTCTGGCGCGACAAGACCTCCTCTTCAACGAGTAGGGATTCCATAGGTACTTCAAGGAAAACGGGCTCCGAAACTACGTAAAACTTTGAGGGCGATCCAATGGTCGGATCAAAAGTTATGGCCCTTTTCATTGTTATTCCGGTCTGGCGCAACAAGACCTCCTATTCAACGACTAGGGATTCCATAGGTACTTAAAGGAGAACGGGCTCCGAAAACTGCTATAAAACTTTGAGGGCGATCCAACGGTCGGATCAAAAGTTATGGCCCTTTTCACTGTTATTCCGGTCTAGCGCGACAAGACCTCCTCTTCAACGAGTAGGGATTCCATAGGTACTTCAAGGAAAACGGGCTCCGGAAACTACTGTAAAACTTTGAGGGCGATCCAATGGTCGGATCAAAAGTTATGGCCGTTTTCAGCTGTTATTCCGGTCTGGCGCGACAAGACCTCCTATTCAACGACTAGGGATTCCATAGGTACTTAAAGGTGAACGGGATCCGAAAACTGCTGTAAAACTTTGAGGGCGATCCAACGGTCGGATCAAAAGTTATGGCCCTTTTCAGCTGTTATTCCGGTCTAGCACGACAAGACCTCCTATTCAACGAGTAGGGATTCCATACGTACTTCAAGGAAAACGGGCTCCGGAAACTACTGTAAAACTTTGAGAGCGATCCAATGGTCGGATCAAAAGTTATGGCCTTTTTCAGCTGTTATTCCGGTCTGGCGCGACAAGACCTCCTCTTCAACGAGTAGGGATTCCATAGGTACTTCAAGGAAAACGGGCTCCGAAAACTGCTATAAAACTTTGAGGGCGATCCAACGGTCGGATCAAAAGTTATGGCCCTTTTCACCGTTATTCCGGTCTGGCGCACGACAAGACCTCCTATTCAACGAGTAGGGATTCCATAGGTACTTCAAGGAAAACGGGCTCCGGAAACTATTGTAAAACTTTGAGCGCGATCCAATGGTCGGATCAAAAGTTATGGCCCTTTTCAGCTGTTATTCCGGTATGGCGCGACAAGACCTCCTATTCAACGACTAGGGATTCCATAGGTACTTCAAGGAAAACGGGCTCCGAAAACTGCTGTAAAACTTTGAGGGCGATCCAACGGTCGGATCAAAAGTTATGGCCCTTTTCAGCTGTTATTCCGGAATGGCGCGACAAGACCTCCTATTCAACGAGTAGGGATTCCATAGGTACTTCAAGGAAAACGGGCTCCGAAACTAGTGCAAAACTTTGAGGGCGATCCAACGGTCGGATCAAAAGTTATGGCCCTTTTCAGCTGTTATTCCGGTTTGGCGCGACAAGACCTCCTCTTCAACGAGTAGGGATTCCATAGGTACTTCAAGGAAAACGGGCTCCGGAAACTATTGTAAAACTTTGAGGGCGATCCAATGGTCGAATCAAAAGTTATGGCCGTTTTCAGCTGTTATTCTAGTCTTGCGCAACAACACCTCCTATTCAACGACTAGGGATTCCATAGGTACTTAAAGGTGAACGGGATCCGAAAATGCTATAAAACTTTGAGGCCGATCCAACGGTCGGATCAAAAGTTATGGCCCTTTTCACCTGTTATTCCGGTCTAGCATGACAAGACCTCCTCTTCAACGAGTAGGGATTCCATAGGTACTTGAAGGAAAACGGGCTCCGGAAACTACTGTAAAACTTTGAGGGCGATCCAATGGTCGGATCAAAAGTTATGGCCGTTTTCAGCTGTTATTCCGGTCTGGCGCAACAACACCTCCTATTCAACGACTAGGGATTCCATAGGTACTTAAAGGTGAACGGGATCCGAAAACTGCTATAAAACTTTGAGGGCGATCCAACGGTCGGATCAAAAGTTATGGCCTTTTAAGCTGTTATTCCGGTCTGGCACGACAAGACCTCCTCTTCAACGAGTAGGGATTCCATAGGTACTTCAAGGAAAAACGGGCTCGGAAACTACTGTAAAACTTTGAGGGCGATCCAATGGTCGGATCAAAAGTTATGGCCGTTTTCGATTGTTATTCCGGTCTGGCGCAACAACACCTCCTATTCAACGACTAGGGATTCCATAGGTACTTAAAGGTGAACGGGATCCGAAAACCGCTATAAAACTTTGAGGGCGATCCAACGGTCGGATCAAAAGTTATGGCCCTTTTCAGCTGTTATTCCGGTCTAGCACGACAAGACCTCCTATTCAACGAGTAGGGATTCCATAGGTACTTCATGGAAAACGGGCTCGCAAGCTACTGTAAAACTTTGAGCGCGATCCAACTGTCGGATCAAAAGTTATGGCCCTTTTCAGCAGTTATTCCGGAATGGCGCGACTAGACCTCCTCTTCAACGAGTAGGGATTCCATAGGTACTTCAAGGAAAACGAGCTTCGGAAACTACTGAAAAGGTTTGACCGCAATCCAAAGGTCGGATCAAAAGTTATGCCCTTTTGAGCTGTTATTCCGGTCTGGCGCGACAACACCTCCTATTCAACGAGTAGGGATTCCATAGGTACTTCAAGGAAAACGGGCTCCGGAAACTACTGTAAAACTTTAAGCGCGATCCAATGGTCGGATTAAAAGTTATGGCCGTTTTCAGCTGGTATTCCGGTATGGCGCAACAAGACCTCTTATTCAACGACTAGGGATTCCATAGGTACTTAAAGGAGAACGGGCTCCGAAAACTGCTGTAAAACTTTGAGGGCGATCCAACGGTCGGATCAAAAGTTATGGCCATTTTCAGCTGTTATTCCGCTCTGGCACGAGAAGACCTCCTATTCAGCGAGTAGGGATTCCATAGGTACTTCAAGGAAAACGGGCTCCGGAAACTAGTGCAAAACTTTGAGGGCGATCCAACGGGCGGATCAAAAGTTATGGCCCTTTTCATGTTATTCCGGCCTGGCGCGATAAGACCTCCTCTTCAACGAGTAGGGATTCCATAGGTACTTCAAGGAAAACGGGCTCCGGAAACTACCGTAAAACTTTGAGGGCGATCCAATGGTCGGATCAAAAGTTATGGCCGTTTTCAGCTGTTATTCCGGTCTGGCGCAACAACACCTCCTATTCAACGACTAGGGATTCCATAGGTACTTAAAGGTGAACGGGATCCGAAAACTGCTATAAAACTTTGAGGGCGATCCAACGGTCGGATCAAAAGTTATGGCCCTTTTCAGCTGTTATTCCGGTCTAGCACGACAAGACCTCCTATTCAACGAGTAGGGATTCCATAGGTACTTCATGGAAAACGGGCTCCGAAGCTACCGTAAAACTTTGAGCGCGATCCAACGGTCGGATCAAAAGTTATGGCCCTTTTCAGCCAGGTTATTCCGGAATGGCGCGACTAGACCTCCTCTTCAACGAGTAGGGATTCCATAGGTACTTCAAGGAAAACGAGCTTCGGAAACTGCGAAAAGGTTTGACCGCGATCCAAAGGTCGGATCAAAAGTTATGCCCTTTTGAGTTGTTATTCCGGTCCTGGCGCGACAACACCTCCTATTCAACGAGTAGGGATTCCATAGGTACTTCAAGGAAAACGGGCTCGGAAACTACCGTAAAACTTTGAGCGCGATCCAATGGTCGGATCAAAAGTTATGGCCCTTTTTCACTGTTATTCCGGTATGGCGCAACAAGACCTCTTATTCAACGACTAGGGATTCCATAGGTACTTAAAGGAGAACGGCTCCAAAAATTTGTAAAACTTTGAGGGCGATCCAACGGTCGGATCAAAAGTTATGGCCATTTTCATTGTTATTCCGCTCTGGCACGAGAAGACCTCCTATTCAGCGAGTAGGGATTCCATAGGTACTTCAAGGAAAACGGGCTCCGGAAACTAGTGCAAAACTTTGAGGGCGATCCAACGGGCGGATCAAAAGTTATGGCCCTTTTCATCTGTTATTCCGGTCTGGCGCGACAAGACCTCCTCTTCAACGAGTAGGGATTCCATAGGTACTTCAAGGAAAACGGGCTCCGGAAACTACTGTAAAACTTTGAGGGCGATCCAATGGTCGGATCAAAAGTTATGGCCCTTTTCAACTGTTATTCCGGTCTGGCGCAACAAGACCTCCTATTCAACGACTAGGGATTCCATAGGTACTTAAAGGTGAAAACGGGATCCGAAAACGCTATAAAACTTTGAGGGCGATCCAACGGTCGGATCAAAAGTTATGGCCCTTTTCACTGTTATTCCGGTCTAGCACGACAAGACCTCCTCTTCAACGAGTAGGGGATTCCATAGGTACTTCAAGGAAAACAGGCTCCAGAAACTACCGTAAAACTTTGAGGGCGATCCAACGGTCGGATCAAAAGGTATTGCCCTTTACACCTGTTATTCCAGTCTGGCGCGACAAGACCTCCTCTTCAACGACTAGGGATTCCATAGGTACTTAAAGGAGAACGGGATCCGAAAACGCTATAAAACTTTGAGGGCGATCCAACGGTCGGATCAAAAGTTATGGCCCTTTTCAGCTGTTATTCCGGTCTAGCACGACAAGACCTCCTATTCAACGAGTAGGGATTCCATAGGTACTTCATGGAAAACAGGCTCCGCAAGCTACTGTAAAACTTTGAGCGCGATCCAACTGTCGGATCAAAAGTTATGGCCCTTTTCAGCAGTTATTCCGGAATGGCGCGACTAGACCTCCTCTTCAACGAGTAGGGATTCCATAGGTACTTCAAGGAAAACGAGCTTCGAAACTACGTAAAAGGTTTGAGCGCGATCCAAAGGTCGGATCAAAAGTTATGCCCTTTTGAGCTGTTATTCCGGTCTGGCGCGACAACACCTCCTATTCAACGAGTAGGGATTCCATAGGTACTTCAAGGAAAACGGGCTCCGGAAACTACTGTAAAACTTTGAGCGCGATCCAATGGTCGGATCAAAAGTTATGGCCCTTTTCAACTGTTATTCCGGTCTGGCGCAACAAGACCTCCTATTCAACGACTAGGGATTCCATAGGTACTTAAAGGAGAACGGGATCCGAAACCGCTATAAAACTTTGAGGGCGATCCAACGGTCGGATCAAAAGTTATGGCCCTTTTCACTGTTATTCCGGTCTAGCGCGACAAGACCTCCTCTTCAACGAGTAGGGATTCCATAGGTACTTCAAGGAAAACGGGCTCCGAAACTACCGTAAAACTTTGAGGGCGATCCAAAGGTCGGATCAAAAGTTATCGCCGTTTTCAGCTGTTATTCCGGTCTGGCGCAACAAGACCTCCTATTCAACGTGTAGGGATTCCATAGGTACTTCAAGGAAAACGGGATCCGAAAACCGCTATAAAACTTTGAGGGCGATCCAACGATCGGATCAAAAGTTATGGCCCTTTTCAATTGTTATTCCGGTCTAGCGCGACAAGACCTCCTCTTCAACGAGTAGGGATTCCATAGTTACTTCAAGGAAAACGGGCTCCGGAAACTACCGTAAAACTTTGAGGGCGATCCAATGGTCGGATCAAAAGTTATGGCTGTTTTCAGCTGTTATTCTGGTCTGGCGCAACAAGACCTCCTGTTCAACGACTAGGGATTCCATAGGTACTTAAAGGTGAACGGGATCTGAAAACCGCTATAAAACTTTGAGGGCGATCCAACGGTCGGATCAAAAGTTATGGCCCTTTTCAAATGTTATTCCGGTCTAGCACGACAAGACCTCCTATTCAACGAGTAGGGATTCCATAGGTACTTCATGGAAAACGGGCTCCGCAAACTACCGTAAAACTTTGAGCGCGATCCAACGGTCGGATCAAAAGTTATGGCCCTTTTCAGCCTGTTATTCCGGTATGGCGCGACAAGACCTCCTCTTCAACGAGTAGGGATTCCATAGGTACTTCAAGGAAAACGAGCTTCGGAAACTACTGAAAAGGTTTGACCGCGATCCAAAGGTCGGATCAAAAGTTATGCCCTTTTGAGCTGTTATTCCGGTCTGGCGCGACAACACCTCCTATTCAACGAGTAGGGATTCCATAGGTACTTCAAGGAAAACGGGCTCCGGAAACTACTGTAAAACTTTGAGCGCGATCCAAAGGTCGGATCAAAAGTTATGGCCGTTTTCAGCTGGTATTCCGGTATGGCGCAACAAGACCTCTTATTCAACGACTAGGGATTCCATAGGTACTTAAAGGAGAACGGGCTCCGAAAACTACTGTAAAACTTTGAGGGCGATCCAACGGTCGGATCAAAAGTTATGGCCATTTTCAGCTGTTATTCCGCTCCGGCACGACAAGACCTCCTATTCAACGAGTAGGGATTCCATAGGTACTTCAAGGAAAACGGGCTCCGGAAACTAGTGCAAAACTTTGAGGGCGATCCAACGGGCGGATCAAAAGTTATGGCCCTTTTCACTGTTATTCCGGTCTGGCGCGACAAGACCTCCTCTTCAACGAGTAGGGATTCCATAGGTACTTCAAGGAAAACGGGCTCGGAAACTACTGTAAAACTTTGAGGGCGATCCAATGGTCGGATCAAAAGTTATGGCCGTTTTTTCACCGTTATTCCGGCCTGGCGCAACAAGACCTCCTATTCAACGACTAGGGATTCCATAGGTACTTAAAGGTGAACGGGATCCGAAAACCGCTATAAAACTTTGAGGGCGATCCAACGGTCGGATCAAAAGTTATGGCCCTTTTCACTGTTATTCCGGTCTAGCACGACAAGACCTCCTATTCAACGAGTAGGGATTCCATAGGTACTTCAAGGAAAACGGGCTCCGAAACTACCGTAAAACTTTGAGGCGATCCAATGGTCGGATCAAAAGTTATGGCCCTTTTCACAGCAGTTATTCCGGAATGGCGCGACAAGACCTCCTCTTCAACGAGTAGGGATTCCATAGGTACTTCAAGGAAAACGGGCTTCCGGAAACTATCGTAAAAGTTTGAGCGCGATCCAAAGGTCGGATCAAAAGTTATGGCCCTTTTCAGTTGTTATTCGGCCTGGCGCGACAACACCTCCTATTCAACGAGTAGGGATTCCATAGGTACTTCAAGGAAAACGGGCTCTCCGAAACTACTCGTAAAACTTTGAGCGCGATCCAATGGTCGGATCAAAAGTTATGGCCTTTTCACAATGTTATTCCGGTCTGGCGCGACAAGACCTCCTCTTCAACGAGTAGGGATTCCATAGGTACTTCAAGGAAAACAGGCTCCGAAAACTACTGTAAAACTTTGAGCGCGATCCAACGGTCGGATCAAAAGTTATGGCCCTTTTCACTGTTATTCCGGCCTGGCGCGACAAGACCTCCTATTCAACGAGTAGGGATTCCATAGGTACTTCAAGGAAAACGGGCTCCGGAAACTATCGTAAAACTTTGAGGGCGATCCAATGGTCGGATCAAAAGTTATGGCCCTTTTCAGCCGTTATTCCGGCTCGGCGCGACAAGACCTCCTATTCAACGAGTAGGGATTCCATAGGTACTTCAAGGAAAACGGGCTCCAAAACTACGCGTAAAACTTTGAGGGCGATCCAACGGTCGGATCAAAAGTTATGGCCCTTTTCAGTTGTTATTCCGGTCTAGCGCGACAAGACCTCCTATTCAACGAGTAGGGATTCCATAGGTACTTCAAGGAAAACGGGCTCGAAACTACCGTAAAACTTTGAGGCGATCCAATGGTCGGATCAAAAGTTATGGCCCTTTTCACCATGTTATTCCGGCCTGGCGCGACAAGACCTCCTATTCAACGAGTAGGGATTCCATAGGTACTTCAAGGAAAACGGGCTCCGGAAAACTACTATAAAACTTTGAGGGCGATCCAACGGTCGGATCAAAAGTTATGGCCCTTTTCACCTGTTATTCCGGTCTGGCGCGACAAGACCTCCTCTTCAACGAGTAGGGATTCCATAGGTACTTCAAGGAAAACGGGCTCCGAAAACTACGTAAAACTTTGAGGGCGATCCAATGGTCGGATCAAAAGTTATGGCCCTTTTTGAGCCGTTATTCCGGTCCTGGCGCGACAAGACCTCCTATTCAACGAGTAGGGATTCCATAGGTACTTCAAGGAAAACGGGTCTCCGAAACTACCGTAAAACTTTGAGGGCGATCCAACGGTCGGATCAAAAGTTATGGCCCTTTTCACCGTTATTCCGGTCTGGCGCGACAAGACCTCCTATTCAACGAGTAGGGATTCCATAGGTACTTCAAGGAAAACGGGCTCCGAAACTACCGTAAAACTTTGAGCGCGATCCAAAGGTCGGATCAAAAGTTATGGCCCTTTTTCACTGTTATTCCGGTCCGGCGCGACAAGACCTCCTATTCAACGAGTAGGGATTCCATAGGTACTTCAAGGAAAACGGGCTCCTAAAACTATTGTAAAACTTTGAGGGCGATCCAACGGTCGGATCAAAAGTTATGGCCCTTTTCACCGTTATTCCGGTCTGGCGCGACAAGACCTCCTATTCAACGAGTAGGGATTCCATAGGTACTTCAAGGAAAACGGGTTCGAAACTACTGTAAAACTTTGAGGGCGATCCAATGGTCGGATCAAAAGTTATGGCCCTTTTCACTGTTATTCCGGTCATGGCGCAACAAGACCTCCTATTCAACGACTAGGGATTCCATAGGTACTTCAAGGAAAACGGGCTCCGGAAACTACTGTAAAACTTTGAGGGCGATCCAACGGTCGGATCAAAAGTTATGGCCCTTTTCAGCTGTTATTCCGGTCTCGGCACGACAAGACCTCCTCTTCAACGAGTAGGGATTCCATAGGTACTTCAAGGAAAACGGGCTCCGAAACTACTGTAAAACTTTGAGGGAGATCCAACGGTTGGATCAAAAGTTATGGCCCTTTTAACATGTTATTCCGGTCCTGGCGCGACAAGACCTCCTATTCAACGAGTAGGGATTCCATACGTACTTCAAGGAAAACGGGCTCCGAAACTACTGTAAAACTTTGAGGGCGATCCAACGGTCGGATCAAAAGTTATGGCCTTTTCAGCTGTTATTCCGGTCTGGCGCGACAAGACCTCCTATTCAACGAGTAGGGATTCCATAGGTACTTCAAGGAAAACGGGCTCCGAAAATACGCTATAAAACTTTGAGGCGATCCAACGGTCGGATCAAAAGTTATGGCCCTTTTCAGCTGTTATTCCGGTCTGGCACGACAAGACCTCCTATTCAACGAGTAGGGATTCCATAGGTACTTCAAGGAAAACGGGCTCCGAAACTACCGTAAAACTTTGAGGGCGATCCAAAGGTCGGATCAAAAGTTATGGCCCTTTTCAATTGTTATTCCGGCCTGGCGCGACAAGACCTCCTCTTCAACGAGTAGGGATTCCATAGGTACTTCAAGGAAAACGGGCTCCGGAAACTATTGCAAAACTTTGAGGGCGATCCAAAGGTCGGATCAAAAGTTATGGCCCTTTTCAGCTGTTATTCCGGTCGGCGCGACAAGACCTCCTCTTCAACGAGTAGGGATTCCATAGGTACTTCAAGGAAAACGGGCTCCGGAAACTACTGTAAAACTTTGAGAGCGATCCAATGGTCGGATCAAAAGTTATGGCCCTTTTCAGCTGTTATTCCGGCCATGGCGCGACAAGACCTCCTATTCAACGAGTAGGGATTCCATAGGTACTTCAAGGAAAACGGGCTCCGAAAACTTGTAAAACTTTGAGGGCGATCCAACGGTCGGATCAAAAGTTATGGCCTTTTCAGCTGTTATTCCGATCCGGCACGACAAGACCTCCTATTCAACGAGTAGGGATTCCATAGGTACTTCAAGGAAAACGGGCTCCGGAAAACCGTCAAAACTTTGAGGGCGATCCAACGGTCGGATCAAAAGTTATGGCCCTTTTCACTGTTATTCCGGTCTGGCGCGACAAGACCTCCTCTTCAACGAGTAGGGATTCCATAGGTACTTCAAGGAAAACGGGCTCCGAAACTACGTAAAACTTTGAGGGCGATCCAATGGTCGGATCAAAAGTTATGGCCTTTTCAACTGTTATTCCGGTCTGGCGCGACAAGACCTCCTATTCAACGAGTAGGGATTCCATAGGTACTTCAAGGAAAACGGGCTCCGAAAACTACTGTAAAACTTTGAGGGCGATCCAACGGTCGGATCAAAAGTTATGGCCCTTTTCAGCTGTTATTCCGGTCTGGGCACGACAAGACCTCCTATTCAACGAGTAGGGATTCCATAGGTACTTCAAGGAAAACGGGCTCCGAAACTACTGTAAAACTTTGAGGGCGATCCAACGGTCGGATCAAAAGTTATGGCCCTTTTCACTGTTATTCCGGAATGGCGCGACAAGACCTCCTCTTCAACGAGTAGGGATTCCATAGGTACTTCAAGGAAAACGGGCTCGGAAACTACCGTAAAACTTTGAGCGCGATCCAAAGGTCGGATCAAAAGTTATGGCCCTTTTCAGTGTTATTCCGGCCTGGCGCGACAAGACCTCCTATTCAACGAGTAGGGATTCCATAGGTACTTCAAGGAAAACGGGCTCCGAAACTACCGTAAAACTTTGAGGGCGATCCAAATGGTCGGATCAAAAGTTATGGCCCTTTTCAAGTGTTATTCCGGTCTGGCGCGACAAGACCTCCTATTCAACGAGTAGGGATTCCATAGGTACTTCAAGGAAAACGGGCTCCGAAACTACCGTAAAACTTTGAGGGCGATCCAATGGTCGGATCAAAAGTTATGGCCCTTTTCACTGTTATTCCGGTCCGGCGCGACAAGACCTCCTATTCAACGAGTAGGGATTCCATAGGTACTTCAAGGAAAACGGGCTCCGAAACTGCAAAACTTTGAGGGCGATCCAACGGTCGGATCAAAAGTTATGGCCCTTTTCACCGTTATTCCGGTCCGGCGCGACAAGACCTCCTCTTCAACGAGTAGGGATTCCATAGGTACTTCAAGGAAAACGGGCTCCGAAACTACCGTAAAACTTTGAGAGCGATCCAAGGTCGGATCAAAAGTTATGGCCCTTTTCACTGTTATTCCGGCCTGGCGCGACAAGACCTCCTATTCAACGAGTAGGGATTCCATAGGTACTTCAAGGAAAACGGGCTCCGAAAACTACCGTAAAACTTTGAGGGCGATCCAACGGTCGGATCAAAAGTTATGGCCCTTTTCACCGTTATTCCGGTCTGGCGCGACAAGACCTCCTCTTCAACGAGTAGGGATTCCATAGGTACTTCAAGGAAAACGGGCTCCGAAACTACCGTAAAACTTTGAGGGCGATCCAATGGTCGGATCAAAAGTTATGGCCCTTTTCAATGTTATTCCTGGCCTCGGCGCGACAAGACCTCCTATTCAACGAGTAGGGATTCCATAGGTACTTCAAGGAAAACGGGCTCCGAAAACTACTCGTAAAACTTTGAGGGCGATCCAAAGGTCGGATCAAAAGTTATGGCCCTTTTCACTGTTATTCCGGTCTCGCACGACAAGACCTCCTATTCAACGAGTAGGGATTCCATAGGTACTTCAAGGAAAACGGGCTCCAAACTATCGTAAAACTTTGAGGGCGATCCAACGGTCGGATCAAAAGTTATGGCCCTTTTCAGTCGTTATTCCGGTCCTGGCGCGACAAGACCTCCTATTCAACGAGTAGGGATTCCATAGGTACTTCAAGGAAAACGGGCTCCTCGGAAACTATCGTAAAACTTTGAGGGCGATCCAAAGGTCGGATCAAAAGTTATGGCCCTTTTCAGCCTGTTATTCGGTCTCGGCGCGACAAGACCTCCTATTCAACGAGTAGGGATTCCATAGGTACTTCAAGGAAAACGGGCTCCGAAACTACCGTAAAACTTTGAGGGCGATCCAATGGTCGGATCAAAAGTTATGGCCCTTTTCAATTGTTATTCCGGTCGGCGCGACAAGACCTCCTATTCAACGAGTAGGGATTCCATAGGTACTTCAAGGAAAACGGGCTCGAAAACTATCGTAAAACTTTGAGGGCGATCCAATGGGTCGGATCAAAAGTTATGGCCCTTTTTCAAATGTTATTCCGGTCGGCACGACAAGACCTCCTATTCAACGAGTAGGGATTCCATAGGTACTTCAAGGAAAACGGGCTCCGAAACTATTGCAAAACTTTGAGGGCGATCCAACGGTCGGATCAAAAGTTATGGCCCTTTTCAATGTTATTCCGGCCTGGCGCGACAAGACCTCCTCTTCAACGAGTAGGGATTCCATAGGTACTTCAAGGAAAACGGGCTCGAAACTACCGTAAAACTTTGAGGGCGATCCAATGGTCGGATCAAAAGTTATGGCCCTTTTTCATGTTATTCCGGCCTGGCGCGACAAGACCTCCTATTCAACGAGTAGGGATTCCATAGGTACTTCAAGGAAAACGGGCTCCGAAACTATTGCAAAACTTTGAGGCGATCCAACGGTCGGATCAAAAGTTATGGCCCTTTTCACTGTTATTCCGGCCTGGCGCGACAAGACCTCCTATTCAACGAGTAGGGATTCCATAGGTACTTCAAGGAAAACGGGCTCCGAAACTATCGAAAACTTTGAGAGCGATCCAATGGTCGGATCAAAAGTTATGGCCCTTTTTCACCTGTTATTCCGGCCTTCGCGACAAGACCTCCTATTCAACGAGTAGGGATTCCATAGGTACTTCAAGGAAAACGGGCTCCAAAACTACCGTAAAACTTTGAGGGCGATCCAAAGGTCGGATCAAAAGTTATGGCCCTTTTTCACCGTTATTCCGGTCCTGGCGCGACAAGACCTCCTATTCAACGAGTAGGGATTCCATAGGTACTTCAAGGAAAACGGGCTCCAAAACCATCGTAAAACTTTGAGGGCGATCCAAAGGTCGGATCAAAAGTTATGGCCCTTTTCAACCGTTATTCCGGTCTGGCGCGACAAGACCTCCTATTCAACGAGTAGGGATTCCATAGGTACTTCAAGGAAAACGGGCTCCAGAAACTATTGCAAAACTTTGAGGGCGATCCAACGGTCGGATCAAAAGTTATGGCCCTTTTCAATGTTATTCCGGTCTCGGCGCGACAAGACCTCCTCTTCAACGAGTAGGGATTCCATAGGTACTTCAAGGAAAACGGGCTCCGAAACTACCGTAAAACTTTGAGAGCGATCCAATGGTCGGATCAAAAGTTATGGCCTTTTTCACTGTTATTCCGTCCGGCGCGACAAGACCTCCTATTCAACGACTAGGGATTCCATAGGTACTTCAAGGAAAACGGGCTCGAAAACCGTAAAACTTTGAGGGCGATCCAACGGTCGGATCAAAAGTTATGGCCCTTTACATCTGTTATTCCAGCCTGGCACGACAAGACCTCCTTTTCAATGAGTAGGGATTCCATAGGTACTTCAAGGAAAACGGGCCTCGAAACTCCGTAAAACTTTGAGGGCGATCCAAAGGTCGGATCAAAAGTTATGGCCCTTTTCACCTGTTATTCCGGCCTGGCGCGACAAGACCTCCTATTCAACGAGTAGGGATTCCATAGGTACTTCAAGGAAAACGGGCTCCGAAACTACCGTAAAACTTTGAGGGCGATCCAAAGGTCGGATCAAAAGTTATGGCCCTTTTCACTGTTATTCCGGTCCGGCGCGACAAGACCTCCTATTCAACGAGTAGGGATTCCATAGGTACTTCAAGGAAAACGGGCTCCGAAAACTA
This sequence comes from Populus x sibirica, assembly GCA_019202695.1. Classification (NCBI taxonomy): domain Eukaryota; kingdom Viridiplantae; phylum Streptophyta; class Magnoliopsida; order Malpighiales; family Salicaceae; genus Populus; species Populus x sibirica. The sequence goes on from JAGMVL010001776.1 coordinate 38,731, forward strand.
CTGTAAAACTTTGAGGGCGATCCAACGGTCGGATCAAAAGTTATGGCCCTTTTTCACCGTTATTCCGGTCCGGGCGCGACAAGACCTCCTCTTCAACGAGTAGGGATTCCATAGGTACTTCAAGGAAAACGGGCTCCGAAACTACTGCAAAACTTTGAGCGCGATCCAAATGGTCGGATCAAAAGTTATGGCCCTTTTCACTGTTATTCCTGGCCTGGCGACAAGACCTCCTCTTCAACGAGTAGGGATTCCATAGGTACTTCAAGGAAAACGGGCTCCGAAACTACCGTAAAACTTTGAGGGCGATCCAAAGGTCGGATCAAAAGTTATGGCCTTTTTCACTGTTATTCCGGCCTGGCGCGACAAGACCTCCTATTCAACGAGTAGGGATTCCATAGGTACTTCAAGGAAAACGGGCTCCGAAACTACCGCAAAACTTTGAGGGCGATCCAACGGTCGGATCAAAAGTTATGGCCCTTTTCAGTGTTATTCCGGTCTGGCGCGACAAGACCTCCTATTCAACTAGTAGGGATTCCATAGGTACTTCAAGGAAAACGGGCTCCGAAAACTACTGTAAAACTTTGAGGGCGATCCAACGGTCGGATCAAAAGTTATGGCCCTTTTCAGCTGTTATTCCGGCCTGGCGCGACAAGACCTCCTATTCAACTAGTAGGGATTCCATAGGTACTTCAAGGAAAACGGGCTCCGAAAACTACCGTAAAACTTTGAGGGCGATCCAACGGTCGGATCAAAAGTTATGGCCCTTTTCACCGTTATTCCGGTCTGGCGCGACAAGACCTCCTCTTCAACGAGTAGGGATTCCATAGGTACTTCAAGGAAAACGGGCTCCGAAACTACCGTAAAACTTTGAGAGCGATCCAATGGTCGGATCAAAAGTTATGGCCCTTTTCACTGTTATTCCGGCCTGGCGCGACAAGACCTCCTATTCAACGAGTAGGGATTCCATAGGTACTTCAAGGAAAACGGGCTCCGAAACTACCGTAAAACTTTGAGGGCGATCCAATGGTCGGATCAAAAGTTATGGCCCTTTTCACCTGTTATTCCGGCCTGGCGCGACAAGACCTCCTATTCAACTAGTAGGGATTCCATAGGTACTTCAAGGAAAACGGGCTCCAGAAACTACAGTAAAACTTTGAGGGCGATCCAAAGGTCGGATCAAAAGTTATGGCCCTTTTCAAACTGTTATTCCGGTCTGGCGCGACAAGACCTCCTATTCAACGAGTAGGGATTCCATAGGTACTTCAAGGAAAACGGGCTCCGAAACACACCGTAAAACTTTGAGGGCGATCCAAAGGTCGGATCAAAAGTTATGGCCCTTTTCGACTGTTATTCCGGCCTGGCGCGACAAGACCTCCTCTTCAACGAGTAGGGATTCCATAGGTACTTCAAGGAAAACGGGCTCCGAAACTACCGTAAAACTTTGAGAGCGATCCAATGGTCGGATCAAAAGTTATGGCCCTTTTTCAACTGTTATTCCGGCCTCTGGCGCGACAAGACCTTCTATTCAACTAGTAGGGATTCCATAGGTACTTCAAGGAAAACGGGCTCCGAAACTACCGTAAAACTTTGAGGGCGATCCAATGGTCGGATCAAAAGTTATGGCCCTTTTCACTGTTATTCCGGCCTGGCGCGACAAGACCTCCTATTCAACTAGTAGGGATTCCATAGGTACTTCAAGGAAAATGGGCTCCTAAACATTGCAAAACTTTGAGGGCGATCCAACGGTCGGATCAAAAGTTATGGCCCTTTTCACTGTTATTCCGGCCTGGCACGACAAGACCTCCTATTCAACTAGTAGGGATTCCATAGGTACTTCAAGGAAAATGGGCTCCGAAAATTGTAAAACTTTGAGGGCGATCCTACGGTCGGATCAAAAGTTATGGCCCTTTTCAGCTGTTATTCCGGTCTGGCGCGACAAGACCTCCTATTCAACTAGTAGGGATTCCATAGGTACTTCAAGGAAAATGGGCTCCGGAAACTATTGCAAAACTTTGAGGGCGATCCAACGGGCGGATCAAAAGTTATGCCCTTTTCAGCTGTTATTCCGGTCTGGCGCGACAAGACCTCCTCTTCAACGAGTAGGGATTCCATACGTACTTCAAGGAAAACGGGCTCCGGAATCTACTGTAAAACTTTGAGAGCGATCCAATGGTCGGATCAAAAGTTATGGCCTTTTTCAGCTGTTATTCCGGTCTGGCGCGACAAGACCTTTTATTCAACTACTAGGGTTTCCATAGGTACTTCATGGAGAACGGGCTCCGAAAACCGCGTAAAACTTTGAGGGCGATCCTACGGTCGGATCAAAAGTTATGGCCCTTTTCAGCTGTTATTCCGGTCTGGCACGACAAGACCTCCTATTCAACTAGTAGGGATTCCATAGGTACTTCAAGGAAAATGGGCTCCGGAACTCAAAACTTTGAGGGCGATCCAATGGTCGGATCAAAAGTTATGGCCCTTTTCAATGTTATTCCGGCCTGGCGCGACAAGACCTCCTCTTCAACGAGTAGGGATTCCATAGGTACTTCAAGGAAAACGGGCTCCGAAACTACCGTAAAACTTTGAGGGCGATCCAAAGGTCGGATCAAAAGTTATGGCCCTTTTTCAGATGTTATTCCGCCTGGCGCGACAAGACCTCCTCTTCAACGAGTAGGGATTCCATAGGTACTTCAAGGAAAACGGGTTCCGAAACTACCGTAAAACTTTGAGAGCGATCCAATGGTCGGATCAAAAGTTATGGCCCTTTTTCAGTGTTATTCCGGTCTGGCGCGACAAGACCTCCTATTCAACGAGTAGGGATTCCATAGGTACTTCAAGGAAAACGGGCTCCGAAACTATTGCAAAACTTTGAGGGCGATCCAACAATGGTCGGATCAAAAGTTATGGCCTTTTTCACCGTTATTCCGGCCTGGCGCGACAAGACCTTCTTATTCAACTACTAGGGATTCCATAGGTACTTCAAGGAGAACGGGCTCCAAAACCGCCGTAAAACTTTGAGGGCGATCCAATGGTCGGATCAAAAGTTATGGCCCTTTTCAACTGTTATTCCGGCCCGGCACGACAAGACCTCCTATTCAACTAGTAGGGATTCCATAGGTACTTCAAGGAAAATGGGCTCCGAAACTGCAGTAAAACTTTGAGGGCGATCCAACGGTCGGATCAAAAGTTATGGCCCTTTTCAGCTGTTATTCCTGGCCTGGCGCGACAAGACCTCCTCTTCAACGAGTAGGGATTCCATAGGTACTTCAAGGAAAACGGGCTCCGAAACTATTGCAAAACTTTGAGGGCGATCCAATGGTCGGATCAAAAGTTATGGCCCTTTTCACCTGTTATTCCTGGCCTGGGCGCGACAAGACCTCCTCTTCAACGAGTAGGGATTCCATAGGTACTTCAAGGAAAACGGGCTCCGAATCTACTGTAAAACTTTGAGAGCGATCCAATGGTCGGATCAAAAGTTATGGCCTTTTTCAGCTGTTATTCCGGTCTGGCGCGACAAGACCTTTTATTCAACTACTAGGGTTTCCATAGGTACTTCATGGAGAACGGGCTCCGAAAACTGCTGTAAAACTTTGAGGGCGATCCAATGGTCGGATCAAAAGTTATGGCCCTTTTCACCGTTATTCCGGCCTGGCACGACAAGACCTCCTATTCAACTAGTAGGGATTCCATAGGTACTTCAAGGAAAATGGGCTCCGAAACTACCGTAAAACTTTGAGGGCGATCCAACGGTCGGATCAAAAGTTATGGCCCTTTTCAAATGTTATTCCGGTCGGCGCGACAAGACCTCCTCTTCAACGAGTAGGGATTCCATAGGTACTTCAAGGAAAACGGGCTCCGAAACTATCGTAAAACTTTGAGAGCGATCCAATGGTCGGATCAAAAGTTATGGCCCTTTTTCAGTGTTATTCCGGCCTGGCGCGACAAGACCTCCTCTTCAACGAGTAGGGATTCCATAGGTACTTCAAGGAGAACGGGCTCCGAAAACTACCGTAAAACTTTGAGGGCGATCCAATGGTCGGATCAAAAGTTATGGCCCTTTTCACTGTTATTCCGGCCTGGCGCGACAAGACCTCCTATTCAACTAGTAGGGATTCCATAGGTACTTCAAGGAAAATGGGCTCCGAAACTACCGTAAAACTTTGAGGGCGATCCAAAGGTCGGATCAAAAGTTATGGCCCTTTTCACTGTTATTCCGGTCCTGGCGCGACAAGACCTCCTATTCAACTAGTAGGGATTCCATAGGTACTTCAAGGAAAACGGGCTCCGAAACTACCGTAAAACTTTGAGAGCGATCCAATGGTCGGATCAAAAGTTATGGCCTTTTTCACCGTTATTCCGGTCCTGGCGCGACAAGACCTCCTATTCAACTAGTAGGGATTCCATAGGTACTTCAAGGAAAACGGGCTCCAAAACTATCGTAAAACTTTGAGGGCGATCCAAAGGTCGGATCAAAAGTTATGGCCCTTTTCACCTGTTATTCCGGCCTCGGCGCGACAAGACCTCCTATTCAACGAGTAGGGATTCCATAGGTACTTCAAGGAAAACGGGCTCCGAAACTACCGTAAAACTTTGAGGGCGATCCAATGGTCGGATCAAAAGTTATGGCCCTTTTCACCTGTTATTCCGGCCTGGCGCGACAAGACCTCCTATTCAACTAGTAGGGATTCCATAGGTACTTCAAGGAAAACGGGCTCCGAAACTACCGCAAAACTTTGAGGGCGATCCAAAGGTCGGATCAAAAGTTATGGCCCTTTTCAACTGTTATTCCGGTCTGGCGCGACAAGACCTCCTCTTCAACGAGTAGGGATTCCATAGGTACTTCAAGGAAAACGGGCTCCGGAAACTACTGTAAAACTTTGAGGGCGATCCAACGGTCGGATCAAAAGTTATGGCCCTTTTCAGCTGTTATTCCGGTCTGGCGCGACAAGACCTCCTATTCAACGAGTAGGGATTCCATAGGTACTTCAAGGAAAACGGGCTCCAGAAACTACCATCAAAACTTTGAGAGCGATCCAATGGTCGGATCAAAAGTTATGGCCTTTTTCCACTGTTATTCCGGCCGGGCGCGACAAGACCTCCTATTCAACGAGTAGGGATTCCATAGGTACTTCAAGGAAAACGGGCTCCGAAACTACCGTAAAACTTTGAGGGCGATCCAATGGTCGGATCAAAAGTTATGGCCCTTTTCATGTTATTCCGGCCGGGCGCGACAAGACCTCCTATTCAACGAGTAGGGATTCCATAGGTACTTCAAGGAAAACGGGCTCCGAAACCGTAAAACTTTGAGGGCGATCCAACGGTCGGATCAAAAGTTATGGCCCTTTTCAGCTGTTATTCCGGTCTCCGGCGCGACAAGACCTCCTCTTCAACGAGTAGGGATTCCATAGGTACTTCAAGGAAAACGGGCTCCGAAACTACCGAAAACTTTGAGGGCGATCCAATGGTCGGATCAAAAGTTATGGCCCTTTTCAGGTGTTATTCCGGCCTCGGCGCGACAAGACCTCCTATTCAACGAGTAGGGATTCCATAGGTACTTCAAGGAAAACGGGCTCCGAAACTACCGTAAAACTTTGAGGGCGATCCAATGGTCGGATCAAAAGTTATGGCCCTTTTTCAGCTGTTATTCCGGGTCCGGCGCGACAAGACCTCCTCTTCAACGAGTAGGGATTCCATAGGTACTTCAAGGAAAACGGGCTCCGAAACTACCGTAAAACTTTGAGAGCGATCCAATGGTCGGATCAAAAGTTATGGCCCTTTTCACCGTTATTCCGGCCCTGGCGCGACAAGACCTCCTATTCAACTAGTAGGGATTCCATAGGTACTTCAAGGAAAACGGGCTCCGAAACTACCGTAAAACTTTGAGGGCGATCCAACGGTCGGATCAAAAGTTATGGCCCTTTTCAGATGTTATTCCGGTCTGGCGCGACAAGACCTCCTATTCAACGAGTAGGGATTCCATAGGTACTTCAAGGAAAACGGGCTCCGAAACTACGTAAAACTTTGAGGGCGATCCAAAGGTCGGATCAAAAGTTATGGCCCTTTTCACTGTTATTCCGGTCTCGGCGCGACAAGACCTCCTCTTCAACGAGTAGGGATTCCATAGGTACTTCAAGGAAAACGGGCTCCGAAACTACCGTAAAACTTTGAGGGCGATCCAATGGTCGGATCAAAAGTTATGGCCTTTTCAGCTGTTATTCCGGGCCTGGCGCGACAAGACCTCCTCTTCAACGAGTAGGGATTCCATAGGTACTTCAAGGAAAACGGGTCCGAAAACTACCGTAAAACTTTGAGGGCGATCCAATGGTCGGATCAAAAGTTATGGCCCTTTTCAGCGTGTTATTCCGGTCTGGCGCGACAAGACCTCCTATTCAACTAGTAGGGATTCCATAGGTACTTCAAGGAAAACGGGCTCCAAAAACCGTCAAAACTTTGAGGGCGATCCAATGGTCGGATCAAAAGTTATGGCCCTTTTCACCGTTATTCCTGGTCTGGCGCGACAAGACCTCCTATTCAACGAGTAGGGATTCCATAGGTACTTCAAGGAAAACGGGCTCCGAAACTACCGTAAAACTTTGAGGGCGATCCAACGGTCGGATCAAAAGTTATGGCCATTTTAGATGTTATTCCGGTCTGGCGCGACAAGACCTCCTCTTCAACGAGTAGGGATTCCATAGGTACTTCAAGGAAAACGGGCTCCGAAACTACCGTAAAACTTTGAGAGCGATCCAAAGGTCGGATCAAAAGTTATGGCCCTTTTTCAGCTGTTATTCCGGCCTGGCGCGACAAGACCTCCTATTCAACGAGTAGGGATTCCATAGGTACTTCAAGGAAAACGGGCTCCGAAACTACTGTAAAACTTTGAGGGCGATCCAAAGGTCGGATCAAAAGTTATGGCCCTTTTCAACTGTTATTCCGGTCCTGGCGCGACAAGACCTCCTCTTCAACGAGTAGGGATTCCATAGGTACTTCAAGGAAAACGGGCTCCGAAACTACCGTAAAACTTTGAGGGCGATCCAATGGTCGGATCAAAAGTTATGGCCCTTTTCAAATGTTATTCCGGTCTGGCGCGACAAGACCTCCTATTCAACGAGTAGGGATTCCATAGGTACTTCAAGGAAAACGGGCTCCGAAACTATTGTAAAACTTTGAGGGCGATCCAAAGGTCGGATCAAAAGTTATGGCCCTTTTCACTGTTATTCCGGTCTGGCGCGACAAGACCTCCTATTCAACGAGTAGGGATTCCATAGGTACTTCAAGGAAAACGGGCTCCGAAAACTATTGCAAAACTTTGAGGGCGATCCAACGGTCGGATCAAAAGTTATGGCCCTTTTCACGTTATTCCGGTCCGGCGCGACAAGACCTCCTCTTCAACGAGTAGGGATTCCATAGGTACTTCAAGGAAAACGGGCTCCGAAACTATCGTAAAACTTTGAGGGCGATCCAATGGTCGGATCAAAAGTTATGGCCCTTTTCAGACGTTATTCCTGGCCTGGCGCGACAAGACCTCCTATTCAACTAGTAGGGATTCCATAGGTACTTCAAGGAAAACGGGCTCCGAAACTACCGTAAAACTTTGAGGGCGATCCAACGGTCGGATCAAAAGTTATGGCCCTTTTCAGTGTTATTCCGGTCCTGGCGCGACAAGACCTCCTCTTCAACGAGTAGGGATTCCATAGGTACTTCAAGGAAAACGGGCTCCGAAACTACCGTAAAACTTTGAGGGCGATCCAATGGTCGGATCAAAAGTTATGGCCCTTTTCACTGTTATTCCGGTCCTGGCGCGACAAGACCTCCTATTCAACGAGTAGGGATTCCATAGGTACTTCAAGGAAAACGGGCTCCGAAACTACCGTAAAACTTTGAGGGCGATCCAAAGGTCGGATCAAAAGTTATGGCCCTTTTCAGCTGTTATTCCGGTCTGGCACGACAAGACCTCCTATTCAACTAGTAGGGATTCCATAGGTACTTCAAGGAAAATGGGCTCCGGAAACTGCGTAAAACTTTGAGAGCGATCCAAAGGTCGGATCAAAAGTTATGGCCCTTTTCAGTGTTATTCCGGTCCTGGCGCGACAAGACCTCCTATTCAACGAGTAGGGATTCCATAGGTACTTCAAGGAAAACGGGCTCCGAAACTATCGTAAAACTTTGAGGGCGATCCAAAGGTCGGATCAAAAGTTATGGCCCTTTTCAGTGTTATTCCGGCCTGGCGCGACAAGACCTCCTATTCAACGAGTAGGGATTCCATAGGTACTTCAAGGAAAACGGGTCCGAAACTATTGCAAAACTTTGAGGGCGATCCAAGGTCGGATCAAAAGTTATGGCCCTTTTCAGCTGTTATTCCGGCCTGGCGCGACAAGACCTCCTATTCAACGAGTAGGGATTCCATAGGTACTTCAAGGAAAACGGGCTCCGAAAACCGTAAAACTTTGAGAGCGATCCAACGGCCGGATCAAAAGTTATGGCCCTTTTCACTGTTATTCCTGGCCTGGCGCGACAAGACCTCCTATTCAACTAGTAGGGATTCCATAGGTACTTCAAGGAAAACGGGCTCCGAAACTACCGTAAAACTTTGAGGCGCGATCCAAAGGTCGGATCAAAAGTTATGGCCCTTTTCAGCTGTTATTCCGGCCTGGCGCGACAAGACCTCCTATTCAACTAGTAGGGATTCCATAGGTACTTCAAGGAAAACGGGCTCCGAAACTACCGTAAAACTTTGAGGGCGATCCAAATGGTCGGATCAAAAGTTATGGCCCTTTTCAATGTTATTCCGGTCCTGGCGCGACAAGACCTCCTATTCAACGAGTAGGGATTCCATAGGTACTTCATGTAAAACGGGCTCCGCAACTACTGTAAAACTTTGAGAGCGATCCAATGGTCGGATCAAAAGTTATGGCCCTTTTCAGCTGTTATTCGGGTCTGGCGCGACAAGACCTCCTCTTCAACGAGTAGGGATTCCATAGGTACTTCAAGGAAAACGGGCTCCGAAACTACCGTAAAACTTTGAGAGCGATCCAATGGTCGGATCAAAAGTTATGGCCCTTTTCAACTGTTATTCCGTCCGGGCGCGACAAGACCTCCTCTTCAACGAGTAGGGATTCCATAGGTACTTCAAGGAAAACGGGCTCCGAAACCGTCAAAACTTTGAGGGCGATCCAACGGTCGGATCAAAAGTTATGGCCCTTTTCACCTGTTATTCCGGTCTGGCGCGACAAGACCTCCTATTCAACGAGTAGGGATTCCATAGGTACTTCAAGGAAAACGGGCTCCGGAAACTACTGTAAAACTTTGAGGGCGATCCAAAGGTCGGATCAAAAGTTATGGCCTTTTTCACTGTTATTCCGGTCCGGCGCGACAAGACCTCCTATTCAACGAGTAGGGATTCCATAGGTACTTCAAGGAAAACGGGTCTCGAAACTACGTAAAACTTTGAGAGCGCGATCCAAAGGTCGGATCAAAAGTTATGGCCCTTTTCAAATGTTATTCCGGTCCGGGCGCGACAAGACCTCCTATTCAACGAGTAGGGATTCCATAGGTACTTCAAGGAAAACGGGCTCCGAAACTACCGTAAAACTTTGAGGGCGATCCAATGGTCGGATCAAAAGTTATGGCCCTTTTCAGCTGTTATTCCGGTCTGGCGCGACAAGACCTCCTATTCAACGAGTAGGGATTCCATAGGTACTTCAAGGAAAACGGGCTCCGAAACTACTGTAAAACTTTGAGCGCGATCCAATGGTCGGATCAAAAGTTATGGCCCTTTTCATGTTATTCCGGCCTGGCGCGACAAGACCTCCTATTCAACGAGTAGGGATTCCATAGGTACTTCAAGGAAAACGGGCTCCGAAACTACGTAAAACTTTGAGGGCGATCCAAAGGTCGGATCAAAAGTTATGGCCCTTTTTCAGTTATTCCGGTCTGGCGCGACAAGACCTCCTATTCAACGAGTAGGGATTCCATAGGTACTTCAAGGAAAACGGGCTCCGAAAACCGTAAAACTTTGAGGGCGATCCAACGGTCGGATCAAAAGTTATGCCCTTTTCAGCTGTTATTCCGGTCTGGCGCGACAAGACCTCCTCTTCAACGAGTAGGGATTCCATAGGTACTTCAAGGAAAACGGGCTCCGAAACTACGTAAAACTTTGAGGGCGATCCAACGGTCGGATCAAAAGTTATGGCCCTTTTCAATGTTATTCCGGTCTGGCGCGACAAGACCTCCTATTCAACGAGTAGGGATTCCATAGGTACTTCAAGGAGAACGGGCTCCAAAAACTACCGTTGAAAACTTTGAGGGCGATCCAAAGGTCGGATCAAAAGTTATGGCCCTTTTTCAAGCTGTTATTCCGGCCTGGCTCGGCGCGACAAGACCTCCTATTCAACTAGTAGGGATTCCATAGGTACTTCAAGGAAAACGGGCTCCGAAACTATTGCAAAACTTTGAGGGCGATCCAACAGGTCGGATCAAAAGTTATGGCCCTTTTCACTGTTATTCCGGCCTGGCGCGACAAGACCTCCTCTTCAACGAGTAGGGATTCCATAGGTACTTCAAGGAAAACGGGCTCGAAACCACCGTGAAAACTTTGAGAGCGATCCAATGGTCGGATCAAAAGTTATGGCCCTTTTCACCGTTATTCCGGCCTCGGCGCGACAAGACCTCCTATTCAACGAGTAGGGATTCCATAGGTACTTCAAGGAAAACGGGCTCCGAAACTACGTAAAACTTTGAGGGCGATCCAACGGTCGGATCAAAAGTTATGGCCCTTTTCAGCTGTTATTCCGGTCTGGCACGACAAGACCTCCTATTCAACTAGTAGGGATTCCATAGGTACTTCAAGGAAAATGGGCTCCGGAAACTGCTGTAAAACTTTGAGGGCGATCCAACGGTCGGATCAAAAGTTATGGCCCTTTTCACCATGTTATTCCGGTCGGCGCGACAAGACCTCCTATTCAACGAGTAGGGATTCCATAGGTACTTCAAGGAAAACGGGCTCCGAAAACTACGTAAAACTTTGAGGGCGATCCAACGGTCGGATCAAAAGTTATGGCCCTTTTCATGTGTTATTCCGGTCTGGCGCGACAGGACCTCCTCTTCAACGAGTAGGGATTCCATAGGTACTTCAAGGAAAACGGGCTACGAAAACTATTGTAAAACTTTGAGAGCGATCCAATGGTCGGATCAAAAGTTATGGCCCTTTTCAGCTGTTATTCCGGCTCGCGACAAGACCTCCTATTCAACGAGTAGGGATTCCATAGGTACTTCAAGGAAAACGGGCTCCAGAAACTACTGCAAAACTTTGAGGGCGATCCAAAGGTCGGATCAAAAGTTATGGCCCTTTTCAGCTGTTATTCCGGCCTGGCGCGACAAGACCTCCTATTCAACGAGTAGGGATTCCATAGGTACTTCAAGGAAAACGGGCTCCGAAACTACCGTAAAACTTTGAGGGCGATCCAAAGGTCGGATCAAAAGTTATGGCCCTTTTTCAGCTGTTATTCCGGCCTGGCGCGACAAGACCTCCTCTTCAACGAGTAGGGATTCCATAGGTACTTCAAGGAAAACGGGTTCGAAACTACTGTAAAACTTTGAGGGCGATCCAAAGGTCGGATCAAAAGTTATGGCCCTTTTCAATGTTATTCCGGTCTGGCGCGACAAGACCTCCTATTCAACGAGTAGGGATTCCATAGGTACTTCAAGGAAAACGGGCTCCGAAACTACCTGCAAAACTTTGAGAGCGATCCAATGGTCGGATCAAAAGTTATGGCCTTTTTCACTGTTATTCCGTCCTGGCGCGACAAGACCTCTTATTCAACTACTAGGGATTCCATAGGTACTTCAAGGAGAACGGGCTCCGAAACCACTGTAAAACTTTGAGGGCGATCCAACGGTCGGATCAAAAGTTATGGCCCTTTTCACCTGTTATTCCGGTCTGGCGCGACAAGACCTCCTATTCAACTAGTAGGGATTCCATAGGTACTTCAAGGAAAATGGGCTCCGAAACTACCGTAAAACTTTGAGGGCGATCCAATGGTCGGATCAAAAGTTATGGCCCTTTTCACTGTTATTCCGGTCTGGCGCGACAAGACCTCCTCTTCAACGAGTAGGGATTCCATAGGTACTTCAAGGAAAACGGGCTCCGGAAACTATCGTAAAACTTTGAGGGCGATCCAAAGGTCGGATCAAAAGTTATGGCCCTTTTCGCTGTTATTCCGGCCTGGCGCGACAAGACCTCCTATTCAACTAGTAGGGATTCCATAGGTACTTCAAGGAAAACGGGCTCCGGAAACTATAAAACTTTGAGGGCGATCCAACGGTCGGATCAAAAGTTATGGCCCTTTTCACTGTTATTCCGGCCTGGCGCGACAAGACCTCCTATTCAACGAGTAGGGATTCCATAGGTACTTCAAGGAAAACGGGCTCCGAAACTACTGTCAAAACTTTGAGAGCGATCCAAAGGTCGGATCAAAAGTTATGGCCTTTTTCAGGTGTTATTCCGGTCTGGCGCGACAAGACCTCCTATTCAACTAGTAGGGATTCCATAGGTACTTCAAGGAAAACGGGCTCCGGAAAATTGCAAAACTTTGAGGGCGATCCAACGGTCGGATCAAAAGTTATGGCCCTTTTCACCGTTATTCCGGCCTGGCGCGACAAGACCTCCTATTCAACGAGTAGGGATTCCATAGGTACTTCAAGGAAAATGGGCTCCGAAACTACGTAAAACTTTGAGGGCGATCCAAAGGTCGGATCAAAAGTTATGGCCCTTTTCAATGTTATTCCGGTCTGGCGCGACAAGACCTCCTATTCAACGAGTAGGGATTCCATAGGTACTTCAAGGAAAACGGGCTCCGGAAACTACGTAAAACTTTGAGAGCGATCCAATGGTCGGATCAAAAGTTATGGCCTTTTCACTGTTATTCCGGTCTGGCGCGACAAGACCTCCTATTCAACTAGTAGGGATTCCATAGGTACTTCAAGGAAAACGGGCTCGGAAACTACCGTAAAACTTTGAGGGCGATCCAAAGGTCGGATCAAAAGTTATGGCCCTTTTCAGCCGTTATTCCGGTCCGGCGCGACAAGACCTCCTATTCAACGAGTAGGGATTCCATAGGTACTTCAAGGAAAACGGGCTCCGAAACTATGCAAAACTTTGAGGGCGATCCAAAGGCGGATCAAAAGTTATGGCCCTTTTCAGTGTTATTCCGGTCTGGCGCGACAAGACCTCCTCTTCAACGAGTAGGGATTCCATAGGTACTTCAAGGAAAACGGGCTCCGAAACTACGTAAAACTTTGAGGGCGATCCAAAGGTCGGATCAAAAGTTATGGCCCTTTTCACTGTTATTCCGGTCTGGCGCGACAAGACCTCCTATTCAACGAGTAGGGATTCCATAGGTACTTCAAGGAAAACGGGCTCCGAAACTCATCGTAAAACTTTGAGGGCGATCCAAAGGTCGGATCAAAAGTTATGGCCCTTTTTCTGTTATTCCGGTCCTGGCGCGACAAGACCTCCTATTCAACTAGTAGGGATTCCATAGGTACTTCAAGGAAAACGGGTCCGAACTACCGTAAAACTTTGAGGGCGATCCAACGGTCGGATCAAAAGTTATGGCCCTTTTCACTGTTATTCCGGTCTGGCGCGACAAGACCTCCTATTCAACGAGTAGGGATTCCATAGGTACTTCAAGGAAAATGGGCTCCGAAACTACCGTAAAACTTTGAGGGCGATCCAAAGGTCGATCAAAAGTTATGGCCCTTTTCAAATGTTATTCCGGCCGGCGCGACAAGACCTCCTCTTCAACGAGTAGGGATTCCATAGGTACTTCAAGGAAAACGGGCTCCGAAACTACCGTAAAACTTTGAGGGCGATCCAATGGTCGGATCAAAAGTTATGGCCCTTTTCAATGTTATTCCGATCTGGAGCGACAAGACCACCTTTTCAACTAGTAGGATTCCATAGGTACTTCAAGGAGAACGGGCTCAAAACTACCGTAAAACTTTGAGGGCGATCCTACGGTCGGATCAAAAGTTATGGCCCTTTTCACTGTTATTCCGGTCTGGCACGACAAGACCTCCTATTCAACTAGTAGGGATTCCATAGGTACTTCAAGGAAAACGGGCTCGAAAACCCTGTAAAACTTTGAGCGCGATCCAACGGTCGGATCAAAAGTTATGGCCCTTTTCAACTGTTATTCCGGTCTGGCGCGACAAGACCTCCTCTTCAACGAGTAGGGATTCCATAGGTACTTCAAGGAAAACGGGCTCCGGAAACTACTGTAAAACGTTTGAGCGCGATCCAAAGGTCGGATCAAAAGTTATGGCCCTTTTCAGTGTTATTCCGGGTCCGGCGCGACAAGACCTCCTCTTCAACGAGTAGGGATTCCATAGGTACTTCAAGGAAAACGGGCTCGAAACTACGTAAAACTTTGAGGCGATCCAAAGGTCGGATCAAAAGTTATGGCCTTTTTCAGCTGTTATTCCGGTCCTGGCGCGACAAGACCTCCTATTCAACGAGTAGGGATTCCATAGGTACTTCAAGGAAAACGGGCTCTAAACTATTGCAAAACTTTGAGGGCGATCCAAAGGTCGGATCAAAAGTTATGGCCATTTTCAGCTGTTATTCCGGTCTGGCGCGACAAGACCTTTTATTCAACTACTAGGGATTCCATAGGTACTTCAAGGAGAACGGGCTCCGAAAACTATCGTAAAACTTTGAGGGCGATCCAACGGTCGGATCAAAAGTTATGGCCCTTTTCACTGTTATTCCGGCCCGGGCGCGACAAGACCTCCTATTCAACGAGTAGGGATTCCATAGGTACTTCAAGGAAAACGGGCTCCGGAAACTATCGAAAACTTTGAGGGCGATCCAACTGGTCGGATCAAAAGTTATGGCCCTTTTCAGCTGTTATTCCGGCCCGGCGCGACAAGACCTCCTATTCAACGAGTAGGGATTCCATAGGTACTTCAAGGAAAACGGGCTCCGAAACACCGAAAACTTTGAGGCGATCCAAATGGTCGGATCAAAAGTTATGGCCCTTTTTCACTGTTATTCCGGTCTGGCGCGACAAGACCTCCTCTTCAACGAGTAGGGATTCCATAGGTACTTCAAGGAAAACGGGCTCCGAAACTACCCGAAAACTTTGAGGGCGATCCAATGGTCGGATCAAAAGTTATGGCCCTTTTCACTCGTTATTCCGGTCGGCGCGACAAGACCTCCTATTCAACGAGTAGGGATTCCATAGGTACTTCAAGGAAAACGGGCTCCGAAACTACCGTAAAACTTTGAGGGCGATCCAATGGTCGGATCAAAAGTTATGGCCCTTTTCAGCTGTTATTCCGGTCCGGCGCGACAAGACCTCCTATTCAACGAGTAGGGATTCCATAGGTACTTCAAGGAAAACGGGCTCCGGAAACTACCGTAAAACTTTGAGGCGATCCAACGGTCGGATCAAAAGTTATGGCCCTTTTCACTGTTATTCCGGTCCTGGCGCGACAAGACCTCCTATTCAACTAGTAGGGATTCCATAGGTACTTCAAGGAAAACGGGCTCCGGAAACTATCGTAAAACTTTGAGGGCGATCCAAACGGTCGGATCAAAAGTTATGGCCCTTTTCAACTGTTATTCCGGCCTGGCGCGACAAGACCTCCTATTCAACGAGTAGGGATTCCATAGGTACTTCAAGGAAAACGGGCTCCGAAACTACCGTAAAACTTTGAGGCGATCCAATGGTCGGATCAAAAGTTATGGCCCTTTTTCACCGTTATTCCGGTCCGGGCGCGACAAGACCTCCTATTCAACGAGTAGGGATTCCATAGGTACTTCAAGGAAAACGGGTTCGGAAACTATCGTAAAACTTTGAGGGCGATCCAATGGCCGGATCAAAAGTTATGGCCCTTTTCACTGTTATTCCGGCCTGGCGCGACAAGACCTCCTATTCAACGAGTAGGGATTCCATAGGTACTTCAAGGAAAACGGGCTCCGAAAACCGTAAAACTTTGAGGGCGATCCAACGGTCGGATCAAAAGTTATGGCCCTTTTCGTCTGTTATTCCCTGGCGCGACAAGACCTCCTCTTCAACGAGTAGGGATTCCATAGGTACTTCAAGGAAAACGGGCTCCGAAACTACCGTAAAACTTTGAGGGCGATCCAAAGGTCGGATCAAAAGTTATGGCCCTTTTCCTGTTATTCCGGTCTCGCGCGACAAGACCTCCTATTCAACGAGTAGGGATTCCATAGGTACTTCAAGGAAAACGGGTTCCGAAACTACGTAAAACTTTGAGAGCGATCCAAAGGTCGGATCAAAAGTTATGGCCCTTTTCACTGTTATTCCGGCCTGGCGCGACAAGACCTCCTATTCAACGAGTAGGGATTCCATAGGTACTTCAAGGAAAACGGGCTTCGGAAACTACCGTAAAACTTTGAGGGCGATCCAACGGCCGGATCAAAAGTTATGGCCCTTTTCACTGTTATTCCGGCCTGGCGCACGACAAGACCTCCTATTCAACGAGTAGGGATTCCATAGGTACTTCAAGGAAAATGGGCTCCGAAACTACTGTAAAACTTTGAGGGCGATCCAAAGGCCGGATCAAAAGTTATGGCCCTTTTCATGTTATTCCGGTCTGGCGCGACAAGACCTCCTATTCAACGAGTAGGGATTCCATAGGTACTTCAAGGAAAACGGGCTCCGAAAACTACCGTAAAACTTTGAGAGCGATCCAAGGTCGGATCAAAAGTTATGGCCCTTTTCACTGTTATTCCGGCCTCGGCGCGACAAGACCTCCTATTCAACGAGTAGGGATTCCATAGGTACTTCAAGGAAAACGGGCTCCGAAACTACTGTAAAACTTTGAGGGCGATCCAACGGCGGATCAAAAGTTATGGCCCTTTTCAACCGTTATTCCGTCCTGCACGACAAGACCTCCTATTCAACTAGTAGGGATTCCATAGGTACTTCAAGGAAAATGGGCTCCTAAATCTCGTAAAACTTTGAGGGCGATCCAATGGTCTGATCAAAAGTTATGGCCCTTTTCACTGTTATTCCGGCCTCGGCGCGACAAGACCTCCTATTCAACGAGTAGGGATTCCATAGGTACTTCAAGGAAAATGGGCTCGAAACTACCGTAAAACTTTGAGGGCGATCCAAAGGTCGGATCAAAAGTTATGGCCCTTTTCATGTTATTCCGGCCTGGCGCGACAAGACCTCCTATTCAACGAGTAGGGATTCCATAGGTACTTCAAGGAAAATGGGCTCTTAAACTACTGCAAAACTTTTGAGGCGATCCAATGGTCTGATCAAAAGTTATGGCCCTTTTCACCTGTTATTCCGGCCTGGCGCGACAAGACCTCCTCTTCAACAGTAGGGATTCCATAGGTACTTCAAGGAAAACGGGCTCCGGAAACTCCGTCAAAACTTTGAGGGCGATCCAACGGTCGGATCAAAAGTTATGGCCCTTTTCAGCTGTTATTCCGGCCTGGCGCGACAAGACCTCCTATTCAACTAGTAGGGATTCCATAGGTACTTCAAGGAAAACGGGCTCCGAAAACCATTGGAAAACTTTGAGGGCGATCCAAAGGTCGGATCAAAAGTTATGGCCCTTTTCACTGTTATTCCGGTCTCGGCGCGACAAGACCTCCTCTTCAACGAGTAGGGATTCCATAGGTACTTCAAGGAAAACGGGCTCCGAAACGACCGTAAAACTTTGAGCGCGATCCAACGGTCGGATCAAAAGTTATGGCCCTTTTCAAGTGTTATTCCGGCCCGGCGCGACAAGACCTCCTATTCAACGAGTAGGGATTCCATAGGTACTTCAAGGAAAACGGGCTCCGAAACTATCAAAACTTTGAGAGCGATCCAATGGTCGGATCAAAAGTTATGGCCTTTTTCAGCTGTTATTCCGGTCTGGCGCGACAAGACCTTTTATTCAACTACTAGGGATTGCATAGGTACTTCAACGAAAACGGGCCCGAAAACTGCAAAACTTTGAGGGCGATCCAACGGTCGGATCAAAAGTTATGGCCCTTTTCAGCTGTTATTCCGGTCTGGCACGACAAGACCTCCTATTCAACTAGTAGGGATTCCATAGGTACTTCAAGGAAAATGGGCTCCGGAAACTGCCGTAAAACTTTGAGGGCGATCCAACGGTCGGATCAAAAGTTATGGCCCTTTTCAGTGTTATTCCGGTCTGGCGCGACAAGACCTCCTCTTCAACGAGTAGGGATTCCATAGGTACTTCAAGGAAAATGGGTCCGTAAACTACGTAAAACTTTGAGCGCGATCCAATGGTCGGATCAAAAGTTATGGCCTTTTCAGCTGTTATTCTGGTCTGGCGCGACAAGACCTCCTATTCAACGAGTAGGGATTCCATAGGTACTACAAGGAAAACGGGTTCTGAAAACCAAAAACCTTGAGAGCGATCCAATGGTCGGATCAAAAGTTATGGCCCTTTTATGTTATTCCGGTCCGGCGCGACAAGACCTCCTCTTCAACTACTAGGGATTCCATAGGTACTTCAAGGAAAACGGGCTCCGAAAACTACCGTCAAACTTTGAGGGCGATCCAACGGTCGGATCAAAAGTTATGGCCCTTTTCATGTTATTCCGTCCGGCGCGACAAGACCTCCTATTCAACTAGTAGGGATTCCATAGGTACTTCAAGGAAAATGGGCTCCGGAAACTGCTGTAAAACTTTGATAGCGAACCAACGGTCGGATCAAAAGTTATGGCCCTTTTCACTGTTATTCCGGCCGGCGCGACAAGACCTCCTCTTCAACGAGTAGGGATTCCATAGGTACTTCAAGGAAAACGGGCTCCGAAACTACTGAAAACTTTGAGGGCGATCCAAAGGTCGGATCAAAAGTTATGGCCCTTTTCAGATGTTATTCCGGCTCGGCGCGACAAGACCTCCTCTTCAACGAGTAGGATTCCATAGGTACTTCAAGGAAAACGGGCTCCGAAACTACGTAAAACTTTGAGGGCGATCCAAAGGTCGGATCAAAAGTTATGGCCCTTTTCAGCCGTTATTCGGTCTGGCGCGACAAGACCTCCTATTCAACGAGTAGGGATTCCATAGGTACTTCAAGGAAAACGGGCTCCGAAACTATTGCAAAACTTTGAGGGCGATCCAACGGTCGGATCAAAAGTTATGGCCCTTTTCACTGTTATTCCGGTCTGGCGCGACAAGACCTCCTATTCAACTAGTAGGGATTCCATAGGTACTTCAAGGAAAACGGGTCCGAAACCACTGCAAAACTTTGAGAGCGATCCAACACGGATCAAAAGTTATGGCCCTTTTCAGCTGTTATTCCGGTCTGGCACGACAAGACCTCCTATTCAACTAGTAGGGATTCCATAGGTACTTCAAGGAAAATGGGCTCCGGAAACTGCTGTAAAACTTTGAGGGCGATCCAAGGTCGGATCAAAAGTTATGGCCCCTTTTTCAAATGTTATTCCGTCCTGCGCGACAAGACCTCCTCTTCAACGAGTAGGGATTCCATAGGTACTTCAAGGAAAACGGGCTCGGAAAACTATGAAAACTTTGAGAGCGATCCAATGGTCGGATCAAAAGTTATGGCCCTTTTTCAGTGCTATTCCGGTCCGCGCGACAAGACCTCCTCTTCAACGAGTAGGGATTCCATAGGTACTTCAAGGAAAACGGGCTCCGAAACTACGGTAAAACTTTGAGGGCGATCCAATGGTCGGATCAAAAGTTATGGCCCTTTTCCGTGTTATCTCCGCCCGGCGCGACAAGACCTCCTCTTCAACGAGTAGGGATTCCATAGGTACTTCAAGGAAAACGGGCTCTAAAACTACAGAAACTTTGAGGCGATCCAAAGGTCTGATCAAAAGTTATGGCCCTTTTCACTGTTATTCCGGTCCGGCGCGACAAGACCTCCTATTCAACGTGTAGGGATTCCATAGGTACTTCAAGGAAAACGGGCTCCGAAAACCTTGCAAAACTTTGAGGGCGATCCAACAGTCGGATCAAAAGTTATGGCCCTTTTCAGCTGTTATTCCGCCTGGCGCGACAAGACCTCCTATTCAACTACTAGGGATTCCATAGGTACTTCAAGGAAAACTGCTCCGAAAAACCGTAAACTTTGAGGGCGATCCAACAGGTCGGATCAAAAGTTATGGCCCTTTTCACCGTTATCCTGGTCCTGCGCGACAAGACCTCCTATTCAACGAGTAGGGATTCCATAGGTACTTCAAGGAAAACGGGTCCGAAACTCATGTAAACTTTGAGGGCGATCCAACGGTCGGATCAAAAGTTATGGCCCTTTTACTGTTATTCCGGGCCTGGCGCGACAAGACCTCCTCTTCAACGAGTAGGGATTCCATAGGTACTTCAAGGAAAACGGGTTCGTAAACTACCGTAAAACTTTGAGAGCGATCCAACGGTCGGATCAAAAGTTATGGCCCTTTTCACCGTTATTCCGTCTCGGCGCGACAAGACCTCCTCTTCAACTACTAGGGATTCCATAGGTACTTCAAGGAAAACGGGCTCCGAAAACATCAAAACTTTGAGGGCGATCCAACGGTCGGATCAAAAGTTATGGCCCTTTTCACCGTTATTCCGTGGGCACGACAAGACCTCCTATTCAACTAGTAGGGATTCCATAGGTACTTCAAGGAAAACAGGCTCGAAACTACTAAAACTTTGAGAGCGATCCAACGATCAGATCAAAAGTTATGGCCCTTTTCAGCTCGTTATTCCGGTCTGCACGACAAGACCTCCTCTTCAACGAGTAGGGATTCCATAGGTACTTCAAGGAAAACGGGTTCGAAACTATGTAAAACTTTGAGCAGGCGATCCACCGTCGGATCAAAAGTTATGGCCCTTTTCACTGTTATTCCGGCCTGGGCGACAAGACCTCCTATTCAACAGTAGGATTCCATAGGTACTTCAAGGAAAACGGGCCTCGAAACCACTGTAAACTTTGAGGGCGATCCAACGGCCGGATCAAAAGTTATGCCTTTTTCACTATTATTCCTGGGAGCGACAAGACCTCCTATTCAACGAGTAGGGATTCCATAGGTACTTCATGGAAATGGCAAAAGCTCGAAAACTTGAGGGCGATCCAACGGTTGGATCAAAAGTTATGGCCCTTTTTCACCGTTATTGGCCTGGGCGACAAGACCTCCTATTCAACTAGTAGGGATTCCATAGGTACTTCAAGGAAAACGAGCTCAAAACTCGCTCAGTAAAACTTTGAGCGATCCAACTAGGTCGATCAAAAGTTATGGCCCTTTTCATGTGTTATTCCGCCTGGCAGCGACAAGACCTCCTATTCAACTAGTAGGGATTCCATAGGTACTTCAAGG